>ONZH01000793.1:0-79399 GCA_900303285.1 Rhinella marina
GCAATTTACATTGGAGTGTGGCTACTCCATTTCAGTCGTGTGCACTCCTGAGCAGCCTGTCTGCCCCAGAGTCTGATTTTAATTAGTGTAAGTATAAAAGCTGTGCTTGCATGTTGGTATCTGCATTCAATGGAAGACATTTTGGCATTGAAATGAAAGCATATGGAGCCTTCACTCCCTGAACTTTATGGTGATACATAACAGGTAGTATTTAGTGTTAGGTCCCGTCTTACAGAGAGCGCCTTGACGTTTGGCAGACGGGCTCAGATAATTTTGTACAAAAATGTATTTGCCAAGAATCTCAATTTCATATATAAAAAAAAATGTTTATAAAAAAAATCTTTCAAATTTTATTTTTACATTTTTTCAAATAAGCGTAGCATTAACACCAGAATACCTTCTACTACTATGGCATTGTTGTACTTGATATAAAGTTTATGATGGAAGTGGGCAGGGTTATATAAGCTGATAGTAGTGACATTTTTTATCATTACATTTTTTGTTATTAAGTTTTGTCTTTATTTTGTTTTACACTTTATGTCCCCATTAAGGTCATACATTTGTGAGGCATTAAACATAATTTTTTTTTCTTATTGCTGATTTTATCTTGTACTGGGGACTGACATAAGAGCTCCTGTTAAAGTAGGAATACATGACGTACTGCAGACTTGACCTGGGTCTGCTAAACCCTAGAAGCCCAGCAATCACAGGATTGTGACAGTGCAGCTGCCTAATCTGTATGCATAGCTCTCATGTGATGGAGAAGGCAGGGACAGTAAGAAAATGTCTGTGCCTTCTCTATGGGAGCCCTGCTGTCACTGATAATGGGCTCCTGCTCCTGCAGAGATACAATTTGCATTTAGCTGCCATCTTTGCAAGACATTTGGGGGCATTCCTGCAGAGATAACCACAGACTGCCTGGATGTATAAAATAAATTATCATCTATGCAATAGATACTAATAATAAACAGCCCAGGGGTCAGTATTGTCATCTTACTCCCTTTGGCAGCACCATGATCAGTACTGGTCACAGTGTATATAACATTTTGTCAATCCCATATGCAGTGGTCAAGTTTGAGGTCGCCCCAACACTATGGTGGGATCCCCTGGACATCGTTGAGGTGTCACTACGGGTTGCTGCTCTTAGGAAGGGCTGGTAAAGCATGGTCAACCCCAATGGGAAATAAGTCCAGAGAGTCAGGGTCTGCAGTTTACCAATGTGCTTCTTTACTGGAGGAATTCAGGTGAAAAAACAATATACTGTAGACAAAGCATAGGGCTGGCTTCTCCAGTCTCCTCCCTGGCAGAAGAAGGGTTTGATGCTGACGAAAGGCCTGAGCTACCTGTCCCCAGGTTGATACCCTGAGTGTCAAAGGCTGGAGGCTCATGGTCTGTAGCTCAGTAGTCTGGGTGGCTCCTTGGTCACAGGGCTGGTGACCCAAGGTCTGTGGCTCAGCGTTTCCATCTCAGAGTTTTCTTCTGGTCACTTATGCACACTGGCAGAGTCTTCCCCTCCAAGCACTGGTCCCTACTGTTCCCTAACTGCAGAACACTAAGGGCTCTGACTGCTCTTCTTATATACAGTTTCTATCTGAACTACAACCTTCTAGTGGGAGCAGTGGAGTAAAGAAGCTCAACACAAACAGTTACAACTCCCGTCTCTCATAGCCCTACGTTAGAGCTTCAGTGATACTCAATGGCAATGGCACAGCAGTTTTTATAGACACAAACATGTTTTCAGACATAACAACATAGCTAAAACCATACATTCAAAAGGTCAGTCTGTCTGGTTTTTGGTGGTAAACAAGTCTAGCTTTTTCCTTCCAAAACATGCTCCTCCCTAAACCCCACGGCGGCAGTGGAAAACTACCAGCTTCTAATTCAAAGTTCCAAAAGTCTCTCAGCATTCATTAACCCTTTCCACAGAGCCTCGCAAATACAGTGCAAATGAACAGGATATATCACAACATGTAAAATGGAGGTACACAGTATTAAACAGTACATGTTAAAACTGAAGTGAAATAAAATTAGAAGTTTATAACTTTGGATAGGGGAAATAGGCAAATGTCCACAAATGTTCAGACTTCCAAGTACCCCTACACTACACATACATCCATACAAGGGTGTAGGATTGTGGCTATTAATCAGAGTGCGGTTAATCATAGCCTTGCTCTCACTAGTCATGACATGAAGACTGCTACCATGCATGTAAAACTGTGTGAAGGCAGCTGTACAAAGCACACAGAGGAAGCCATTTACAATGACCCCTACACCAGGAACTGTTATAAGAAGTCACAAAACCACAGATTTTTAAACTTTTTAAACATCATTTCTACGCCACTTTTACCACTTTCTAAAAAAAAAGGGCACAGAAAGGGCGTTTTATAGGCAGGCCCATCTGTCCCAGTAAATTTATCATCAGCTATGAGCTAGTATAGATTTTATTATAAGTACATGGACTGAAGGAAGATTTGCTTAATTTATATATCATATATAGAGATGAGCGAGCATACTCGTCCGAGCTTGGTGCTCGTTCGAGTATTAAGGTACTCGTAAGTGCTCGCTGCTCGGACAAATATCTCGCCATGCTCGAGGAAATGGCAACTTCCGCATTGTGCATTTTTGGCGCCTAAAAACTCAGCCAATCACAAGCCAGGAGACTCTGCGGTACACCCAGCATCACGTGGGGCCCTTACATGTCGATAGCAGGGGTTGGCTGGCCTGATCAGGTGACCCTGGAATATACTAGTGACTGGCCGCGGTGCTTGGCTCAGATGCTGTCTGGATGTCGTTAGGGATAGAGCTGCTGCGTTTCAGGGAGAGTGTTAGGGCCTGCATTTAGTTCTTTGTTAGGCAGGAGTGATCTCACAAGAACCCAACAGCCCTTCTAAGGGCTACAAGAAATTTTTTTTTTGTCTCCTGGCTTGGCTGGCTGGCTGGCACTAGTAGTGCAGCTATCGCCATATATAACCCCTTTTTTTTTTTAATGTTATATCTCAGTGATACGAATCCATTTCACACAGCAGTGTGGAACCATTCTGTGTGTCACAGTTCAGTACACTCACTACAATCCGTATTTTCTGTCCAGGTGACACTTTCTGTACGTCACTTAATACAACCAAGTCTTTTGCTTCCTGTCACGTATATAGCTTGATCCCAAAAATCTCTGTGCGACATTTGTCTGGGTCGCAGTCAAAATAGCCACCGTCAGCAGGGTGTGAGTTAGCTCTACGATAGTTTCTGCACGTCACGTTCCAAAAAAAAACAAAACTAAAAAAAAAATATTGAAAAAAAAAAGTAGTTTTTTTGTTGTTTTAGCTCAGTGATACAAATCCATTTCACACAGTAGTGTGGAACCATTCTGTGTGTCACAGTTCAGTACACTCACTACAATCCGTATTTTCTGTCCAGGTGACACTTTCTGTACGTCACTTAATCCAACCGGGTCTTTTGCTCTCACGTATATAGCTTGATCACAAAAATCTCTGTGCGACATTTGTCTGGGTCGCAGTCAAAATAGCCACCGTCAGCAGGGTGTGAGTTAGCTCTACGATAGTTTCTGCACGTCACGTTCCAAAAAAAACAAAACTAAAAAAAAAATATATATAAAAAAAAAATATTTAAAAAAAAATAGTATTTTTGTTGTTTTAGCTCAGTGATACAAATCCATTTCACACAGCAGTGTGGAACCATTCTGTGTGTCACAGTTCAGTACACTCACTACAATCCGTATTTTCTGTCCAGGTGACACTTTCTGTACGTTACTTAATTAAACCAGACTGAACAAGTTTGTGGGTTTCAGTACAGCAGGCCCATTTATTTTTTATTTTTTATATAATACACTTATATACAGAAAATGTTGAACCCCAGGGCTAAGGGTTGAGGACGAGGGCGTGGGCGTGGGTATTCAATTACTGCAGGGGGCAGAGGCCGTGGTCCTGGGCAGGGTGAGACAGCACCTGCTGATGAGGGAGCAGGGGAACGCCACAGAGATACACTCCCTAGCTTCATGTCTCAACTTACAGGGACACGTGGTAGAGGACTGTTGAAACCACAACAGTGCGAACAGCTGATGTCGTGGATTGCGGACAATGCTTCAAGTAATTTGTCCACCAGTCAGTCTTCCATGCAGTCCACCCACATTACCCAAGGGAGCACTCCTCTGGCTCCTCCACCTCAACCTCCTTCCCCCCAGTCTGCCCCCTCCCAGGAAAATTTGGAATGCGATCCGGCATACTCCGAAGAACTGTTTTCTGGACCCTTCCCCAGAGTCACAAACCACTTCTCAGGTTGCTGCTGGACCTCGTTCCCGATGCCCAAGTTTTCCAACTGTCGCAGTCTGTGGGTGATGATGAGATGATGACAATGTTGAGTTAGTGGAAGAAGTTTGTAAAGAGGTGTCGGACGATGAGAGACACGGTTGTCAGACCAGTGGTGAAGTTGTTGTCAGGGAAGGAAGTCCGAGGGGGGAGCAGACTGAGGAATCGGAGGATGACGAGGTGACTGACCCAAGCTGGGTTGATAAGCCGAGTGAAGACAGTGCCTTCTGAGGCGAGACAGAGTGCTGCCACCCAGAACAGGTTGGAAGGAGGCAGTGGTGTGGCCAGAGGGAGAAGCAGGGCCAGAGCTGGTGCATCAGCAGCAACTGTTTCACGTAGTGAAGCTCCCGTGGCGAGGCCTAGATGTTCGCAATTCTGGAGGTTCTTTAAAGAAAGTGAGGATGGACCGACGGACTGTGGTGTGCACCTGTGCCCACACCAGGATCAGCAGGGGTGCCACACTACTAGCCTAACCACCACCAAGCATGCGCAGGCATATGAGTGCCTAAACACCCCACTCAATGGAACCATGGCCGTTCACCACCTCCTGCGGGTCACACCACTGCTCCTTCCCCTGTGTCACTCGCTGCCTCTGCTAGTCAACCCCCTGCCCAGGACCCCGGCACGAGCGCATCCCGCCAGAAAACCACACCTTCGCCTCCAGGATCCTCCACAGTGTCCACCAATGTGTCCCAGCGCAGCGTTCAGCTGTCTTTACAGCAGACGCTGGAGCCCAAGAGGAAATGCAGTTCCACCCACCCACATGCCTCAACGTCCACATCTCCAAATTGCTGAGCCTGGAGATGCTGCCCTATAGGCTGGTAGAGACCGAGGCCTTTCGTAATCTCCGTAATCTCTAATACCGGTGGCTGCCCCTCGGTATTCGGTCCCCAGCCGCCACTATTTTTCCCGATGTGCCGTCCCAGCCCTACACCAGCACGTGTCAGAGAACATCATCCGTGCCCTGACCAACGCTGTTTCTGAGAAGGTCCACCTAACCACGGACACGTGGACAAGTGCTGCCGGGCAGGGACACTATATCTCACTGACGGCACATTGGGTTAACTTGGTGGAGGCTGGGACCGAGACTGACCCTGGGGCGGCTCATGTACTGCCCACACCAAGGATTGCGGGGCCTACCTCGGTCACGGTCTCTCAGACGTACTATGCCTCCTCCTCCGACCCCTCCTCCTCCTCCACCTCCTCCTCCGAATTACCATCCGTGGGCACTGTGCCCTCAGTCGGTAGCTCTAGGCGCAGCAGCAGTGCCGTGGGTAAGCGCCAGCAGGCGGTGCTCAAACTGCTGAGCTTAGGTGACAAAAGGCACACCGCCCAAGAGCTGTTACAGGGCATCACGGCGCAGACCGATCTGTGGCTGGCACCGCTGAACCTCAAGCCAGGCATGGTTGTGTGTGACAACGGGCATAACCTGGTGGCGGCTCTGCAACTCGGCAGACTGACACATGTGCCATGTCTGGCCCACGTGTTCAATCTCATAGTTCAGCGGTTCCTCAAGACATACCCCAATCTGTCTGATTTGCTCACCAAGGTGCGCCGCATCTGTGCGCATTTCCGCAAGTCCACCACAGATGCTGCCACTCTCAGGGCAGCGCAGCGCCGCCTACAACTGCCCGCTCACCGACTGTTGTGCGACGTGTCCACGAGACTTGGAATTCAACATTAAACATGTTATCCAGAGTTTACCAGCAGCGCAGAGCGATTGTAGACTGCCAGATGTCAACTTCCACCAGAACTGGTAGTCAGGTCAGTCAGATTCCTCAAGTCTACAATGAGGAGTGGACGTGGATGTCTGATATCCAAGACTTGGAGGAGGAGGAGGAGGAGGAAATGGAGACTCAGGCCAGTGAGGAGAGGGAATTCTTACGTGTTGGGACTCTGGCGCACATGGCAGACTTCATGTTAGGCTGCCTATCCCATGACCCTCGTGTTAGAAGCATTTTTTCAAACACCGATTACTGGGTGTTCACTCTGCTGGACCCACGGTACAAGCAGAACCTTTCCACTCTCATCCCTGCAGAGGAAAGGAGTATGAGAGTGAATAGATATCAACAGGCCCTGGTGCACAAGCTGAAACAATCCTTCCCATCTGACGCCGCTAGCGGCAGAGGGCATGGTTCTGTGGGCCAAGTAGCGGGGGAGACAGCAGGCAGCTTGTCCAGCACTGGCAGGGGAACGCTCTCCAAGGCCTTTGCCAGTTTTATGTCACCCTAGCAAGACACTGTCACCTGTCCCCAGTCTAGGCAGAGTAGGGGGGAGCTGTACAGAAAGATGGTGAGGGAGTACCTAGCTGACCATACCAACGTCCGTAGCGATCACTCTGCTCCATACAACTACTGGGTTTCAAAGCTGGACACGTGGCCTGAACTGGCGCTGTACGCCTTGGAGGTGCTGGCCTGCCCTGCCGCTAGCGTGCTGTCAGAGCGGGTATTCAGTGCAGCTGGTGGCGTCATCACCGATAAGCGTACACGCCTGTCAACTGACAGCGCTGACAGGCTGACACTTATTAAAATGAACAAAGCCTGGATTTCACCGGAATTCAAATCTCCTCCGGGGGAAAGCAGCTAAAGATTTAAATAACTTATGTATCCGATTCCTCTTCTCTACTCCTCCTACTCCTCCTCCTCCTCCATGTCGTCTTTGCCTAACGCTGACCAAAAAAACGCCATTTTTTAGAGGTCCAACTGGCACTCTTTTACCACAATATTTCAGGAGGGCCCCCTACAGGCCCTCTCTTCAAACAATTTTTCCGGAGGTCCACCTACAGGCCCTCTCTCCAAACAATTTTTCCGGAGGTCCACCTACAGGCCCTCTCCCCAATTTTTCCGGAGGTCCAGCTACAGGCCCTCTCTCCAAACAATTTTTCCAGAGGTCCACCTACAGGCCCTCTCTCCAAACAATTTACGTCTTTTTCCTATCTTTCTCTCTCTCCAAACTACTTTTCCGGATAGCTGCCATATACGGTATTAAACACCTGTGTCTCGCCATTGTCCACCACCTCCTCAGACAACACTGGTAAATCCCCACTGTCAGCACACGGAGACTGCAAAAGGTCTTGCGTATTGGGGCAGAGAATGTTCTGGGGTAGCACATCAGAGAAGGGGTGACTATGGGGTTCCAGGGAGTACGTGACCACATGCAATCTCCATCCAAAAAGTCATACTGAGGCTCACCACCATGCTTTACACTGCAATCTTATTACTGAGGCTCACCACCATGCTTTACACTGCAATCTTATTGAAAGAGAGAAAATCAGGGGTTCACCGCCAGGTTGTCAGGCAGCATTTTTAAGTGGGTCACTATTACCGTGTCCCTGAAAATTGCCTTGGGGTCATCGCCAGACTATTTTTATGAAAGGCCATGGGGTTCTATACACACAGTGCTGACGGAAGCCCATCAGCCTTTCTAAACACAATTGAATCTGTCCCATCATGAGAAAGTCCCCCCAAGGAGTACCCAATGTAACTTGCTTCCCATACAACTACCTCACCCCCCGACACCTGTGTCTCGCCATTGTCCACCACCTCCTCAGACAACACTGGTAAATCCCCACTGTCAGCACACGGAGACTGCAAAAGGTCTTGCGAATTGGGGCAGAGAATATTCTTGGGCAGCACATCAGAGAGGGGGTGACTATGGGGTTCCAGGGAGTACGTGACCACATGCAATCTCCATCTAAAAAGTCATACTGAGGCTCACCACCATGCTTTACACTGCAATCTTATTACTGAGGCTCACCACCATGCTTTACACTGCAATCTTATTGAAAGACAGACAGTCAGGGGTTCACCGCCAGGTTGTCAGGCAGCATTTTTAAGTGGGTCACCATTACCGTGTCCCTGAAAATTGCACCTTCGTTGCACCTAGTTGGGTGCTTCCCTAACATGTGATGGGCATGTGCCTCGCCTTTCTTTGTCTGGGTGAGCACAATTGCCATGAGGGTAACCACCAGGCTGTTGCCTGAGAATTTGGGGTAATGGTGGGATTAGGCAGCCTCAGAGGCATCCATGCATGCTGCCCCTGCTGTTTCCTGTCCATTTCCGTGGTGTTTCCATCATTTTCTGAGGTTTCCAGGTTTTCACCCAGCCTTCCCTAGGCAGAGCCTTGGTCCCCTGCAAAAAATGCTCGAGTCTCCCATTGACTTCAATGGGGTTCGTTATTCGAAATGAGCACCCGAGCATCGGGAAAAGTTCGACTCGAATAACGAGCACCCGAACATTTTAGTGCTCGCTCATCTCTAATCATATATTAAGCATATCCTCAAGTGGTGTAGGGAATATCAAGACGGTGTAGAAAATGCTGCAACAGCAAGTGCAAGATGCAGGACAAGTCCAGCAGTGCACCTGCGCAGGATATTAACTAGGAGCTAACTTCGTGAAGGAACTGGAGAGAACACGCTGAGGGAAGGAGCATGGCTTGATGTAGATGGGAGTTGCTGGATACCACTGACCCTGAGGACCGACCCTTGGGGTCTTTTTTTAAGTAATTTGAATATGGTTGAAAATACTTCTCTGGTGCTATGAACATGAAACAAAAGTACCAAAAGGTATTCATGTGATACTGTGTATATCACCTACAGGGCACCGGGAACTGCCTAATGTGTGAAAATGTGGTGACAGACGCCCCTTTAAAACATACAGAATGGACTACATACAGTGCCTTGCGAAAGTATTCTGCCCCCTGGAACTTTTCAACCTTTTGCCACATTTCAGGCTTCAAACAAAAATATATAACATTTTACATTTTTTGTGAATAATAAAACAAGTGGGTCACAATTGTGAAGTGGAACGAAATTTATTGGAACATTTAAACTTTTTTTGTAATAATAAAACTGAAAAGTGGGGCGTGCAAAATTATTCGGCCCCCTTGCATTAACACTTTGTTGCGCCACCTTTTGCTGCGATTACAGCTGCAAGTTGTTTGGGGTATGTCTCTATCAGTTTTGCACATCTAGAGACTGAAATTCTTGCCCATTCTTCCTTGCAAAACAGCTCAAGCTCTTTGAGGTTGGATTGAGAGCATTTGTGAACAGCAGTTTTCAGCTCTTTCCACATATTCTCAATTGGATTCAGGTCTGGACTTTGACTTGGCCATTCTAAGACCTGGATACGTTTATTTTTTAACCGTTCCATTGTAGATTTTGCTTTATGTTTGGGATCATTGTCTTGTTGGAAGATAAATCTCCGTCCTAGTCTCAGGTCTTTTGCAGACTCCAACAGGTTTTCATCCAGAATGGTCCTGTATTTGGCTCCATCCATCTTCCCATCAATTTTAACCATCTTCCCTGTCCCCGCTGATGAAAAGCAGGCCCAAACCATGAGGCTGCCACCACCATTTTTGACAGTGGGGATGGTGTGTTCAGGGTGATGAGCTGTGTTGCTTTTACACCAAGCATATCATTTTGCATTGTTTCCAAAAAGTTCAATTTTGGTTTCATCTGACCAGAGCACCTTCTTCCACATGTTTGGTGTGTCTCCCAGGTGGCTTGTGGCAAACTGTAAACAAGACTTTTTATGAATATCTTTGAGAAATGGCTTTCTTCTTGCCACTCTTCCATAAAGGCCAGATTTGCGAAGTGTTTGACTGATTTTTGTCCTATGGACAGTCTCTCCCACCTCAGCTGTAGATCTCTGCAGTTCATCCAGAGTGATCATGGGTCCTCTTGGCTGCATCTCTGATCAGTCTTTTCCTTGTTTGAGATGAAAGTTTAGAGGGATGGCCGGGTCTTGGTAGATTTGCAGTGGCCTGATACTCCTTCCATTTCAATATGATCGCTTGCACAGTGCTCTGTGGGATGTTTAAAGCTTGGGAAATCTTTTGGTATCCGAATCTGGCGTTAAACTTCTCCACAACAGTATCACGGACCTGCCTGGTGTGTTCCTTGGTCTTCATGATGCAGAACCCTGAGACTATCACAGAGCAGGTGCATTTATATGGAGACTTGATTACATACAGGTGGATTCTATTTATCTTCATCAGTCATTTAGGACAACATTGGATCATTCAGAGATCCTCAATGAACTTCTGGAGTGAGTTTTCTGAACTGAAAGTAAATGGGACGAATAATTTTGCACGCCCAACTTTTCAGTTTTATTATTACAAAAAAAGTTTAAATGATCCAATAAATTTCGTTCCACTTCACAATTGTGACCCACTTGTTGTTGATTCTTCACCAAAAATTTAAAATGTTATGTCTTTTTGTTTGAAGCCTGAAATGTGGCAAAAGGTTGAAAAGTTCCAGGGGGCCGAATACTTTCGCAAGGCACTGTATGTGGACCACGCATAGCAGCAGTCAGGCATGCATTTTAATATTACATTACAGGAAATTGGTTTTGCAAGTGGATTTAGGTTTTAAATGATTTCTAGGACGTTTGTTATGTTTTGCATTAAAATGCCATAATATCTTATTATAGAATAAATTGGAAATTGACAGAATAAAAAAGGCCAGGAGGTGCTTCTCTGCTGTCAAGTTTTTGCATCTCTTACTTTACCTCATGCTAAATTTCCTGGGTAGTAACATCTCTTTAACAGTCTGACTTTGTCAAATGTCTCCTACAATATTGTACTGTCTATGCTTTCCCATGAAATCTTTTTTTTTCTAGAACATATTGTTTTAATTTTTATTCTTAGTGAAGCATAGTTTCTAGACGACCAATTTCAGCTGTGAAACCTCATCTTACACAAGGTGCACGTTTCCCTATATTACTGCTTAAACCAAACATTTTAAAATACAGTTAAAATTCAGCTTATTACAGACATATAAATACCCCGAGAGAAAAGGTGTACATAGCCTTAAACTGCTTTCCCCGGAGCCATTAAATAGAAAACAGGTCACTATGTACAAGTTACTGCCAATTTTAGAAGGATTTTTCTTTTTCTTGCTTGTTTATATTATGCTTTTGGTAAACACATTACTTGAGCATACCTTCTTGCATTAATAAAGCAGTCAGTGTCCCTCATGGATAAAACTCAACTTTGCCTTCACTCTATCTGTATAGAATATGTATTGAAGGGTTTATAAGTCTGTCCTATTCCTATTTTAAATGTGTTTTCTCTCTGCTGAGATTTATATCTGTAAAGTGGATTTTAAACCACTATGCTAGTGACACAAATTTATCGGGTCCTATTGTTCTGTGTACATCAAGACCTACAACACCAGGAAATTGATACTGACACATGGATTTTCAAAATGCATCAAGGTTTTATGTAGAGTCCTTCGATACAGAGAGTGTATTACTGCAGATACAGGCAAGGTAAATGAAGTCCTGTATGTTCTGTAAACAGTTGGGGATGAAGATAATATTAAAAAGCCCAGCAAAGCATTGACTTAATAAGAAAATGTATTGATGTATTGTCAATGCCAATAAGGGTTTTGAGCAAAATATGATCATGAACATTTTTGGTCATTGTATGAATGGTTAGTAGTCGGCAAGTTATTGGCTTCATTACACTAAGCAATTGAGTATTGCTAATCATCATGTAAAGTATATAAACAAGTCTAACCCATTGGCTAAAGGTGGGTTTGAAGTACCTGGCATTGGAGAAAAATTGTACATATAGAATTAATAATGCAAATATTATAAAGGAAATTACAGTATTAAACTATTCTGATTTATAGTCTTATGTCCAAGTCAGGGCACCTCATATAAAGGTTTATATTTTACTATTACATTACATATTTTTTTACTATTACATTGATATTTCATATCCATTCAAACAACATACAGATATAATGGTGATGGAGTTAAACACTTGAGTTTGCCATAATTTATTAATTAAAAAAATCCAGACTGTGCCTGTACTTGTCATTGTTTTAAGCGCATTTGAACTTCAGACATTAAGATGGCTTCACACATGGCAGAAAAATCTGCACTGAAATCTGCATCTGCATATTAGGTTCATGTGCATTTTGGGGCATTTTTGGTGTGGATTTTATTGTGGATTTTGATGAGGCTGTCATTCTGGATTATGTCTTCCCATTGAAATCTGTAGAAATAGAACTTCACAAAAATCCACAACACATCATGCAAAACACATTTTCTACAGAGAAACACAGATGCAATGATTTTTATGGTAGACAAATTTACATACTATAGGAATACATAAGTAGCTATTTGTGGTGTATCAGTGGTAAGACAAATGTCAGAGGCTTATAGATATCTATGAATAATTTAAAGATTACCAAGCAATTAGACATCAATCTTTCCACTTCCCAGAAGGTTATCTACAAGTAAAAAAGATTTTAAACAAGCCCAGGTCAGGCTGGCCAAGGAAATTCAGCCTTAGAGCACAATCCCACCTCCACGGTACACCTTACCCCTTTAAAATGTGACCTCCACAGCGCCCCATCTCTTAACAGTGACCTCCACAGCAGCCTACCCCCTTAACAGTGACCTCTACAGCACTACACCCCCATAACTGTGACCTACACAGCTCCCGACCCCTTAACATTGACCTTCAAAGCACCCCTTCCCCTTAACAGTGACCTATAACAGTGAAGAAAAATGGAGATTGGCTTGTGTACATATGGATCTGCTGCCCATAAACAATTATGGAATGCAGCCCTCATCTCCACTGATGATCAGGCAACAAGATAAATTAAGTTCAGTAAATAGCATTTATTATATAGAAGTTAATACAAGGCACTTACTAATGTATTGTAATTGTCCATATTGCTTCCTTTGCTGACTGGATTCATTTTTCTATCACATTATACACTGCAGGTTTTTATAGTTACAACCACCCTGCAATCCATCAGTGGTGTTCGTGCTTGTACAATAAAGGAAAAACACTTGCCTATGTACAGTGCCACAGTCCCAGAGACCAGAGAGGCTGGTGCTTTTTCCTATAGTGCGCAAGCACAACCACCACTGATGGATTGCAGGATGGTCTGTAACCATGGAAACAAACAGTGCACAATATGATGGAAAATGGACAATCACAATACATTAGTAAGTGTTTTGCATTACCTTCCTCTATATAATAAATTCTATTTGATGAAGTGCGACAACCCCTTTAAGTCTAAGGGTGCTTTTACATGAGGCAGATTTTGTTACCGGAAATTTTTGTGACTGAAAATAAGTTCTATTCATCTGAATGTGACTGATTTGACATAAAGCAAATTACATTCTGCAGGCCCTATTCAGATAAATGGAACTGATTTTCAATCGCAGAAATGTTCTGCAACAAATTCTGCCACACGTCAAAGCTTCATAACTGGAAATGAGAAATACACAAGGGAAACCCTAGGGATTGCTGGACTTTACTGTGATGCAAGTGTCAGTGACCCATCTTGGGTGGTTCTGATTACATAGTTAGGTTTTACTCACAACTTCATGTCCATTTTGTGAATGCAAAAAGTCTATTTTGCATTGATTTTGTGCATCTACAGAGTTCACAACATGTCAAAACAAGTGTTATAATTTGTGGTTGATTCATTTTTTCTGTTTGCAAAAAATGGAAACTTTTTACAAAGATTTTTATCAATTTTCTATGTAATATGTTAGTGAAAAATGGACATTTGTGTGCTGATCATGATTTTCACAGACCCACAAAGTGGACCAAAGCACTGTACTCCTCCACTATGCCATTATTTTTCCTGCATATAGGATTCAATAGACGTGTAAGCTGTATGTGTGAATATGTCCTTACTGCAGTTTAAAAAGAAGATACATCCATCAAGCTCAACTTAGGGATGGGAGGAGATGTGTCTGAAGGGAAGGTAACGGGCTAAACTTAAAAAAAAAATGTTTTCCAGGGTAAAGTAGGAAATTAATAATGCTTAACCCAAACAGCCCTTAAAGAGGACCTTTCACCTCTCCTGACATGCCTGTTTTAATAGTTTCATGCATTTCCTATATAATAACAATTGTAACATCTATTCTTAGGTCTGTATGTTGTGTCATTCCTTTATTATTTGCACTAGAAGTTATAATTGAATTGCTATTTGCCTTCAGTAAGGAAACAGAGGGGAGGTAACAAGTTGGGGGTGTGTACCTGCACAGTGTGAAAATGGCAGCACTGATTGGATAGAGTGAGTATGTGCAGGGACACCCCCCCAACTTGTTACCTCCCCTCTGTTTCCTTACTGAAGGCAAATAGCAATTCAATTATAACTTCTAGTGCAAATAATAAAGGAGTGACACAACATACAGACATAAGAATAGATGTTCCAGAATTGTTATTACATGGGGAATGCATGAAGATATTAAAATAGGCATGTCAGGAGTGACGAAAGGTCCTCTTTAATAAGCCCTTAATAAGAAAAACATTTCCTTCCCAACACCAAGTGGTGACCAGATGAATATTATTCAGATCAGCATTAATATTATCCTGCTCTAATAAATAGTTTAAACAGTGTCCATCAGCTGTTCCTGCTGTGACCACGTCCTGAGGTAGACTATTCCACAGATTCAGGTATTATGTTGAATTAAAATTGTCACCTCTGGAGATTTTTATTCTTCTCTACACAATAGCTCAATGCCTATGTAGGGACTAAGGAGAGCAGGACAAACAATCCTTTTATTATTTATTATCAGTGTGCATGTGAATATATAAAGTTTTTTTTGCCAAACACTGCTTAAGTAAGTGCCCAAGAGGCAGAGCTTCACTATGAAGTTCTTTCTACAGTAAGCTACTTCACAGCTCAACATCACAGCTGTAGCATTAAACCAATCCAGGCTGAAGCATCACCTCTGCGACACTAACAGGAACAGTGAGCAGTGCCTGGCAGAATAAAAACTTCATAGTCACACTATTTCTTATAATAAAAGCTTCAGAAAAGTTATGTCTGTTGTTCTGCTCTCCCAAACCCCTAACTAGCAATTACACAGTCAAAACTGCTAAAAGACTCCCTTAAATATATTTTCCTATAGCGTTTGAAACTGTTTTTTTCTTACAGAACTCTAAATCCCATGAAGTGAAAAAATTTGGATGGCTACATCCACCACTAGATGGAGCCGAAATCTGATAAACATCCCCTAGTTGTGTTCACCGGCGGATAAAATTTTATTATTTAATTCTATGCAGGAGATTTTGAGCTCTTAATACAAAATTTAGCTATTATGGCTATAAAGATAAATCACTCAAGACAAAAATTTGGACATGTTTATACGGAAAATAAACAAAATGCGTACATTCACTTTTTAAAGCATCATTGAACAGCAAAAGTAATATTCCCCTAAGCTGCTATTTCTGATCCTCTATTAGTTATAACCTAGTGTAAAATGTAAGTTAACTATGTTATTTGAAGAAAATAAAATCCACATTTTACGTTATTCTAAAATACTGTAAAGCGTCCATAAACATAGCAAACAGTATTTCATTACAGTAGACTTGCATGGTTTTATGTATTTCTAGTGTTAATTGATGTTAGTATGTCCTGTTTAGAGATGAGCGAGCAATAAAATGCTCGGGTGCTCGTTATTCGAGTCGAACTTTTCCCGATGCTCGGGTGCTCGTTTCGAAAAACGAACCCCATTGAAGTCAATGGGAGACTCGAGCATTTTTTGCAGGGGACCGGGGCTCTGCCTAGGGAAGGCTGGGTGAAAACCTGGAAACCTCAGAAAATTATGGAAACACCACGGAAATGGACAGGAAACAGCAGGGGCAGCATGTAGGGATGCCTCTGAGGCTCCCTAATTGCACCATTTTTTCTAAATCTGGCCAATAGTCTGGGGATGACCCCAAGGCAATTTTCAGGGACACGGTAATGGTGACCCACTTAAAAATGCTGCCTGACAACCTGGTGGTGAACCCCTGATTGTCTGTCTTTCAATAAGATTGCAGTGTAAAGCATGGTGGTGAGCCTCAGTAATAAGATTGCAGTGTAAAGCATGGTGGTGAGCCTCAGTATGACTTTTTAGATGGAGATTGCATGTGGTCACATACTCCCTGGAACCCCGTAGTCACCCCTTCTCTGATGTGCTACCCCAGAACATTCTCTGCCCCAATTCGCAAGACCATTTGCAGTCTCCGTGTGCTGACAGTGGGGATTTACCAGTGTTGTCTGAGGAGGTGGTGGACAATGGCGAGACACAGGTGTCAGGGGGTGAGGTAGTTGAAAGTGAAGCAAGTTACATTGGGGACTCCTTGGGGGGACTTTCTCATGATGGGACAGATTCAATTGTGTTTAGAAAGGCTGATGGGCTTCCGTCAGCACTGTGTGTATAGAACCCCATGGCCTTTCATAAAAATAGTCTGGCGATGACCCCAAGGCAATTTTCAGGAACACGGTAATGGTGACCCACTTAAAAATGCTGCCTGACAACCTGGCGGTGAACCCCTGATTGTCTGTCTTTCAATAAGATTGCAGTGTAAAGCATGGTGGTGAGCCTCAGTAATAAGATTGCAGTGTAAAGCATGGTGGTGAGCCTCAGTATGACTTTTTAGATGGAGATTGCATGTGGTCACGTACTCCCTGGAACCCCGTAGTCACCCCTTCTCTGATGTGCTACCCCAGAACATTCTCTGCCCCAATTTGCAAGACATTTTGCAGTCTCCGTGTGCTGACAGTGGGGATTTACCAGTGTTGTTTGAGGAGGTGGTGGACAATGGCGAGACACAGGTGTCGGGGGGTGAGGTAGTTGTATGGGAAGCAAGTTACAGTGGGGACTCCTTGGGGGGACTTTCTCATGATGGCACAGATTCAACTTGGGTGGATCAGGCACAGGAACAGATCAATTTTTTTTTTGTGTTTATTTAACTTTTATTTAGCACAAATAACCACAGAGATATTTATTCGTTATCTTCGCTGCGCAGTCTGGCGTTGGGGTTCGTCACTTTGATGGCGAGCTGTGCCGCTCTCTCCACAATGGTCTTTTGGTTCTTTGAGGAGACGTTGTGGGCGATTTCTGCACAGAAGGACTTGTTGCTCATCAACAGAACCTCGAGCTCCTTGACATTGTGGACCAGGAATTTGTGGAACCCTGTGGGCAGCATGTGTTTGGTCTTCTTATTGCTACCGTATCCAATGTTGGGCAATATAGATACGCAGGTAATATTATTTTTCACACCTATCCAAAAAAAAAATTTATGCAGTTTGCACAAATAAAACTGGAAACTGGAACTGGAGAGAGGGCCTGTAGGTGGACCTCCGGAAAAATTGTTTGGAGAGAGGGCCTGTAGGTGGACCTCCGGAAAAATTGTTTGGAGGGAGGGCCTGTAGGTGGACCTCTGGAAAAATTGTTTGGAGAGAGGGCCTGTAGGTGGACCTCCAGAAAAATTGTTTGAAGAGAGGGCCTGTAGGGGGCCCTCCTGAAAAATTGTCGTAAAAGAGTGCCAGTTGGACCTCTGAAAAATGGCGTTTTTTTGGTCAGCGTTAGGCAAAGACGACAAGGAGGAGGAGGAGGAATAGAGAAGAGGAATCGGATACATAAGTAATGTTAATCTTTACTGCTTTCCCCCGGAGGAGATTTGAATTCCGGTGAAATCCAGGCTTTGTTCATTTTAATAAGCATCAGCCTGTCAGCGCTGTCAGTTGACAGGCGTGTACGCTTATCGGTGATGACGCCACCAGCTGCATTGAATACCCGCTCTGACAGCACGCTAGCGGCAGGGCAGGCCAGCACCTCCAAGGCGTACAGCGCCAGTTCAGGCCACGTGTCCAGCTTTGAAACCCAGTAGTTGTATGGAGCAGAGTGATCACGCAGGACGTTGGTATGGTCAGCTAGGTACTCCCTCACCATCTTTCTGTACAGCTCCCCCCTACTCTGCCTAGACTGGGGACAGGTGACAGTGTCTTGCTGGGGTGACATAAAACTGGCAAAGGCCTTGGAGAGCGTTCCCCTGCCAGTGCTGGACAAGCTGCCTGCTCGGCTCCTCTCCCCAGCTACTTGGCCCACAGAACCATGCCCTCTGCCGCTAGCGGCGTCAGATGGGAAGGATTGTTTCAGCTTGTGCACCAGGGCCTGTTGATATTGATTCACTCTCACACACCTTTCCTCTACAGGGATGAGAGTGGAAAGGTTCTGCTTGTACCGTGGGTCCAGGAGAGTGAACACCCAGTAATCGGTGTTTGAAAAAATGCTTCTAACGCGAGGGTCACGGAATAGGCAGCCTAACATGAAGTCTGCCATGTGCGCCAGAGTCCCAACATGCAAGAATTCCCTCTCCTCACTGGCCTGACTCTCAATTTCCTCCTCCTCCAAGTCCTCCTCTTCAGCCCATACACGCTCAAGAGTTAAGGACTGAGCACTGGTACCCTCTACTGTCTCGCCGACATTCTCCTCCTCTTCCTCCTCATCCTCATCCCCCTCCTCCGATACGCGCTGAGAAACAGACCGGAGGGTGCTCTGGCTATCAAGCGACATATCTTCCTCCACCGTCTCTTGTGACAAGCGGAATGCATCCGACTTGATGCTGAGCAGTGAGTTTTTCAACAGGCAAAGCAGCGGGATGGTGAGGCTGATAACGGCGGCATCGCCGCTGACCATCTGTGTTGACTCCTCAAAGTTGCTCAACACCTGGCAGATATCAGACATCCACGTCCACTCCTCATTGTAGACTTGAGGAATCTGACTGACCTGACTACCAGTTCTGGTGGAAGTTGACATCAGTCTACAATCGCTCTGCGCTGCTGGTAAACTCTGGATAACATGTTTAATGTTGAATTCCATCTCGTTGGCACGTCACACAACAGTCGGTGAGCGGGCAGTTGTAGGCGGCGCTGCGCTGCCCTGAGAGTGGCAGCATCTGTGGTGGACTTGCGGAAATGCGCACAGATGCGGCGCACCTTGGTGAGCAAATCAGACAGATTGGGGTATGTCTTGAGGAACCGCTGAACTATTAGATTAAACATGTGGGCCAGGCATGGTACATGTGTCAGTCTGCCGAGTTGCAGAGCCGCCACCAGGTTACGCCCGTTGTCACACACAACCATGCCTGGCTTGAGGTTCAGCGGTGCCAGCCACAGATCAGTCTGCGCCGTGATGCCCTGTAACAGCTCTTGGGCGGTGTGCCTTTTGTCACCTAAGCTCAGCAGTTTGAGCACCGCCTGCTGGCGCTTACCCACGGCACTGCTGCTGCGCCTAGAGCTACCGACTGAAGGCGCCGTGCCCACGGATGGTAATTCGGAGGAGGAGGTGGAGGAGGAGACATAGTATGTCTGAGAGACCGTGACCGAGGTAGGCCCCGCAATCCTCGGTGTGGGCAGTACATGAGCGGCCCCAGGGTCAGTCTCGGTCCCAGCCTCCACCAAGTTAACCCAATGTGCCGTCAGTGAGATGTAGTGTCCCTGCCCGGCAGCACTTGTCCACGTGTCTGTGGTTAGGTGGACCTTCTCAGAAACAGCGTTGGTCAGGGCACGGAGGATGTTCTCTGACACGTGCTGGTGTAGGGCTGGGACGGCACATCGGGAAAAATAGTGGCGGCTGGGGACCGAATACCGAGGGGCAGCCACCGCCATGAGATTGCAAAAGGCCTCGGTCTCTACCAGCCTATAGGGCAGCATCTCCAGGCTCAGCAATTTGGAGATGTGGACGTTGAGGGCTTGGGCATGTGGGTGGGTGGAACTGTATTTCCTCTTGCGCTCCAGCATCTGCTGTAAAGACAGCTGAACGCTGCGCTGGGACACATTGGTGGACACTGTGGAGGATCGTGGAGGCGAAGGTGTGGTTTTCCAGCGGGAGGCGCTTGTTCCGGGGTCCTGGGCAGGGGGTTGACTAGCAGAGGCAGCGAGTGACACAGGGGAAGGAGCAGTGGTGTGACCCGCAGGAGGTGGTGAACGGCCTTGGTTTCATTGAGTGGGGTGTTTAGCACTCATATGCCTGCGCATGCTGGTGGTGGTTAGGCTAGTAGTGGTGGCACCCCTGCTGATCCTGGTGTGGCACAGGTTGCACACAACAGTCCGTCGGTCATCCTCACTTTCTTTAAAGAACCTCCAGACTTGCGAACATCTAGGCCTCGCCACGGGAGCTTCACTACGTGAAACAGTTGCTGCTGATACACCAGCTCTGGCCCTGCTTCTCCCTCTGGCCACACCACTGCCTCTTCCAACCTGTTCTGGTGCAGCACTCGCCTCCGCCTCAGAAGCACTGTCTTCACTCGGCTTATCAACCCAGCTTGGGCCAGTCACCTCGTCATCCTCCGATTCCTCAGTCAGCTCCCCCCTTGGACTTCCTGCCCTGACAACAACTTCACCACTGTCTGACAACCATGTCTCCTCATCGTCCGACACCTCTTTACAAACTTCTTCCACTAACTCAACATTGTCATCATCATCATCATCATCACCAACAGACTGCGACAGTTGGAAAACTTGGGCATCGGGAACGAGGTCAGCAGCAACCTGAGAAGTGGTTTGTGACTCTGGGAAGGGTCCAGAAAATAGTTCCTGAGAGTATGCCGGATCGCATTCCAAATTTTCCTGGGAGGGGGCAGACTGGGGGGAAGGAGGTTGAGGTGGAGGAGCCAGAGGAGTGCTCCCTTGGGTAACGTGGGTGGACTGCATGGAAGACTGACTGGTGGACAAATTACTTGAAGCATTGTCCGCAATCCACGACATCAGCTGTTTGCACTGTTGTGGTTTCAACAGTCCTCTACCACGTGTCCCTGTAAGTTGAGACATGAAGCTAGGGAGTGTAGCTCTGCGGCGTTCCCCTGCTCCCTCATCAGCAGGTACTGTCTCACCCTGCCCAGGACCACGGCCTCTGCCCCCTGCAGTAATTGAATGCCCACGCCCACGCCCTCGTCCTCGACACTTAGCCCTGGGGTTCAACATTTTCTTTATATAAGTGTATTATATAAAAAATAAAAAATAAATGGGCCTGCTGTACTGAAACCCACAAACTTGTTCAGTCTGGTTTAATTAAGTGACGTACAGAAAGTGTCACCTGGACAGAAAATACGGATTGGAGTGAGTGTACTGAACTGTGACACACTGAATGGTTCCACGCAGCTGTGTGAAATGGATTTGTATCACTGAGCTAAAACAACTAAAAAACTATTTTTTTTTACATTTTTTTTTTGGAGTTTTGTTTTTTTTGGAACGTGACATGCAGAAACTATCGTAGAGCTAACTGACACCCTGCTGACGGTGGCTATTTAGACTGCAACCCAGACAAATGTCGCACAGAGATTTTTAGGATCAAGCTATATACGTGACAGACAGCAAAAGACTTGTTTGTATTAAGTGACCTACAGAAAGTGTCACCTGGACATAAAATACGGATTGGAGTGAGTGTACTGAACTGTGACACACAGAATGGTTCCACGCAGCTGTGTGAAATGGATTTGTATCACTGAGCTAAAACAACTAAAAAACTATTTTTTTTATATATTTTTTTTGTAGTTTTGTTTTTTTGGGAACGTGACGTGCAGAAACTATCGTAGAGCTAACTGACACCCTACTGACGGTGGCTATTTAGACTGCGACCCAGACAAATGTCGCACAGAGATTTTTGGGATCAAGCTATATACGTGACAGGCAGCAAAAGACTTGGTTGTATTAAGTGACTTACAGAAAGTGTCACCTGGACAGAAAATAAGGATTGGAGTGAGTGTACTGAACTGTGACACAGAATGGTTCCACGCAGCTGTGTGAAATGGATTTGTGTCACTGAGCTAAAACAACAAAAAAACTATTTTTTTTATATATTTTTTTTGTAGTTTTGTTTTTTTGGGAACGTGACGTGCAGAAACTATCGTAGAGCTAACTGACACCCTACTGACGGTGGCTATTTAGACTGCGACCCATAGAAATGTCGCACAGAGATTTTTGGGATCAAGCTATATACGTGACAGCAAAAGACTTGATTTGATTAAGTGACGTACAGAAAGTGTCACCTGGACAGAAAATACGGATTGGAGTGAGTGTACTGAACTGTGATACACAGAATGGTTCCACGCAGCTGTGTGAAATGGATTTGTATCACTGAGCTAAAACAACTAAAAAACTTTTTTTTTTTTTTTTTTTGGAGTTTTGTTTTTTTTGGAACGTGACGTGCAGAAACTATCGTAGAGCTAACTGACACCCTACTGACGGTGGCTATTTAGACTGCGACCCATACAAATGTCGCAAAGAGATTTTTGGGATCAAGCTATATACGTGACAGGCAGCAAAAGACTTGGTTGTGTACTGAACTGTGACAGACAGAATGGTTCCACACTGCTGTGTGAAATGGATTTGTATCACTGAGATATAACATTAAAAAAAAGGGGGTTATATATGGCGATAGCTGCACTACTAGTGCCAGCCAGCCAGCCAAGCCAGGAGACAAAAAAAATGTCTTGTAGCCCTTAGAAGGGCTGTTGGGTTCTTTGTGGGTGATTCCTGCCTAACAGAGATCTAAATGCAGGCCCTAACACTCTCCCTGAAACGCAGCAGCTCTATCCCTAACGACATCCAGACGGCATCTGAGCCGAGCACCGCGGCCAGTCACTAGTATATTCCAGGGTCACCTGATCAGGCCAGCCAACCACTGCTATCAACATGTAAGGGCCCCACGTGATGCTGGGTGTACCGCAGAGTCTCCTGGCTTGTGATTGGCTGAGTTTATAGGCGCCAAAAATGCACGATGCGGAAGTTGCCATTTCCTCGAGCATGGCGAGATACTTGTCCGAGCAGCGAGCACTTACGAGTACCCTAATACTCGAACGAGCACCAAGCTCGGACGAGTATGCTCGCTCATCTCTAGTCCTGTTGCATAATTTGCCCACAATGCATATATTGCAATGTGTTTTACTGAAAGACCCCTTTCATTGTTACATATTCAGCCACTGTGGAATATTATTTATTGATCTGTGTACAAAACAAATTGGAGATTCGTGCTATTTTTTCTAAAATTACTTTTACTGTCTACACAATCATAGGACAATTTATTTATACATCTTCTGACACCTTTGCTCTTGCAAATTTACAGCTTTGGTTCATTCTCTATTGCAGTGTTATATCTGGCTTTTTTTCTGCTTAAGAAATATAATGAGGTGAAATGAATGAGCTCTGTAGGGAAACCACTGAACCAGGAGACTTAAGGTATACGGATGATTGATGGCTTGAAATTACCATAAAACAACAATCAGGATCATATTTTAAAATTAAATTTTAAGAAGCCTAGGAGATAGTCTTTGATTTGTAGTCTAGTGGAATGAGTAATGCTTCATTCAGGGTGTAAAGTTTCTCACTATGAAACATTCACTTTTTCTTGATCATTGGGACTGAGACTAAAACAGAAGCAGAATCTAAGGTACTTACACTTTGTGAAACTTTCAAAAGAACCTGCAAGTATAATTAGTAAAAAAAAAAAAGGAAATTGGTTAATTGAAAGTTTATATTGTCATTTATTAATTTTATTCAGGGCACAACTCTGATGGGTACTGTCTCTTCTAGTGGAGATGACAGCTGGCATATAGGTTGTCTTTCCAACATTGTTTTCTGGGAAAAGATATGGAAATTAGTTATCCTCTCCAGTGCCATCTATAGGTAGCTACCCCTCAAGAATTTAGGTCAAGACAAGGTCTCCTCCAAAAGGAAGCAACAACCATTGGTACAGGTTGGTTGGGTGAAAAGCTTTTGACATAGTTCTCGAGGGATACTATTTTTCCTAGTGGAGTTAGCGTTAGGCTAATTTCACATGAGCGTATTCAGTCCAGGAAACATGCTCGTGTGATGGTTGCATTTCCTGGACTAAACACTACTCCTCTTGACTGAACTCACAGCATTATAATGACTTATTATGCTGTGAGTTGACCGTGTTTCTTCTGTACTGTACTCATGACATTATGTGAGTACAGTACAGAAGACCCACTGTCCTTCAGGAACTCACAACATCATAATAACTTCAGGTTTGGTCCGGGAAATGCAGCCAAACTGAACATGCTTATGTGAAATTACTCTTCAAGAGACAGTTTTCTTCAATTTAGAGGAGAACTAATTTGCGTAACTTTTCCCAGGGAGCTTTGCCTGTAAGACTCCCTTTACTAGTTTGTAGTCTCGGAGTGAGTGTACTGAACTGTGACACACAGAATGGTTCCACGCAGCTGTGTGAAATGGATTTGTATCACTGAGCTAAAACAACTAAAAAACAATTTTTTTTTTATTTTTATTTTTGGAGTTTTGTTTTTTTTGGAACGTTACGTGCAGAAACTATCGTAGAGCTAACTGACACCCTGCTGACGGTGGCTATTTAGACTGCAACCCAGACAAATGTCGCACAGAGATTTTTAGGATCAAGCTATATACGTGACAGACAGCAAAAGACTTGTTTGTATTAAGTGACCTACAGAAAGTGTCACCTGGACATAAAATACGGATTGGAGTGAGTGTACTGAACTGTGACACACAGAATGGTTCCACGCAGCTGTATGAAATGGATTTGTATCACTGAGCTAAAACAACTAAAAAACTATTTTTTTTACATTTTGCCTGTAAGACTCCCTTTACTAGTTGGTAGTCTCCGCAAGGCGAAACGGTACCACCTCCCCTGAGAGCTACTTCAAAAGCTTCCCACCCAACTAACCAGTACCCTGCTTTTTGTTGGTGAGAGACAAGTACTCTGAAACAGCTGTCTATGTATGGGTGTCTGTTCTGTTTATAGAAAGCTCTGGCCTGGCTAAAATCCATACTCATGTTTCAAGGCTTTTTAATGGGTCAAACACTGACTTACAGAGAAGCTACCTTCTTCAAGCAGGATGTTCTTAGATGGAAGTGGCCACTGAGCTTAAAGTGTCACAGAGTGTCATCAGCAGGTTGCAACAGAGATACAGAGAGACTGGAAGAGCCAGGGAGCATCTATGCTGGACAAGGGATCAATGGGCTTCAGTGCTGTTCACTGATGAAAGTCGATTCACGCTGAGCAGAAATGATGGCCACCAACGATGTAGGAGATGTCAAGGAGAGCACTATGCATCAGCCACTGTTGTCACCAGACAAGCCTTTGGTGGTGTTACAGTGTGGGCAGGTGTGTCTAGTCAATACAGAACTGCCCTACATTTTGTGAATGATAAAGTGACGAGCCCATACTACTTGAATAACATCATTAACCCCTTAAGGACCCATGACGTACAAGTACATCATGGCTGGCCGTCACTTAAAGACAAGTGACGTACATGTACGTCATGCTGATCGAGTGGGTGCAGGAGCTAACTGTGACAGCCGGACCCCTGCTGTGTACGCCCGCTTCGGTGAAAACACAGATTCGGGCGCATTAACCCCTTGTTTGCCGTGGCCAAGCTTTGACCACAGCATGCACAGGGTTTGAGAAGGGTACGGGTGCCCTCCTCATCTCCATCGGGTGCCCGCGCTGTAGTGACGGGGACCCGATGTCACAGAAGGCAGCCCCAATGCCTTCCATAGGCATCGGGACTGCCTTCTGCAGAAGCCTGTGAGATCCAACCCCTGAAGGCGGGTCTCACGGGCAAGCGGTCAGCATAGAAGCTAACAGCCAATGTATTAATGTAATACATTGAAGTACGGTAGAACGTCTCCTTGAGGCTGCCCCCATTCAGTATAATGTCTCCATGTGGCCCCAAGTGTTTTTTTCTTCTAAATGGGTATTTATCGCGATTTGATATTGCCCAACCCTAGGCCACTCCCTACGACAAGCATTCTTTACAGTAAGATCTGTGAATCTCTGGAATAGCCTGCAGCAGGAGCTGGTCACAGCAAGTACAGTAGATGGCTTCAAAAAGGGTTTAGATGACTTTTTAATTCAAAATAAAATTGAGGCTTATGACAATGTATAGAAATCTTGTTCTACTCACCCTTTCCCTTGGCCCAACCCCTTTTTAAAAGGAAGATGGACATTCATCCAGGGATCAATATAGCAGGAGTACAGGTTGGACTTGATGGACTTGTGTCTTTTTCCAACCTTAACAACTATGTAACAATGTATGAGGGTATCAGACCCCAGAAGAGTGGTACAAAAATAAAAAGTTTAAAAAAAAAAGTTTTAAAAAGTGTTTTCCATAATAAAAAATAAAGTTTCACGTAAAAAAAACTCCCCTTTCCCAAAATAAAACACACAAAATTGTAAAAAAAAAAAGAAAAGAAAAAAAAGAAAAGCAGATATATTTGGTATTCTGTAACGTCCAGCTCTATAAAAATCTCACGTGACCTAACCCCTCAGGTGAACACTGTAAAAAAATAAAAATAAAAACGGGTGTAAAAATAGCTATTATTTGTCACCTTATATCACAAAAAGTGTAATACCAAGCGATCAAAAAGTCATACGCACCCCTAAATTGTACCAATCAAATGATATTATTGTGTAAAACTTAAATAAATAAAAATATGTATACATGTTAGGTATTGCCACGTCTGTAACAACCTGCTCTACAAAAATATCACATGAGCTAATCCCTCAGGTGAACACAGTAAAAATAATTAATTAAAAACGGTGTAAAAAAAGCCATTTTTTGTCACCTTACATCACTAAAAGTGTAATACCAAGCGATCAAAAAGCCATACGCACCCCAAAATAGAACCAATCAAACCATCATCTCATCCCTCAAAAAACAATCACCCAAAAAATTTAAATACTATGGTTTTCAGACTACGGAGACACTAAGGCCCCTTTAAACAAAGCGTTTTTTTTTTTTATGCCTTTTTCATGCACGTGACAAAAAAGTAAATGTTTACAAACAACATCTCTTAGCACCCATCAGGGAAAAACGCATGGTATCTGCACTTGCTTCAGGATACAATGCGTTTTTCACGCAGACCCATTCACTTGTATGGTGCCAGGGCTGCCTGAAAAACGCAGAATATAGAACATGCTGCGATTTTCGCACAACGCAGAAGTAATGCGTGAAAAAAGCACTCATGTACACAGACCCAATAAAATGAACGGGTCAGGATTCCGAGAGGGGGGTGCCTGGTTTAGTCCCATTGACAAACATTATGCTCAGGTGCTCTGCCGAGCATTTGAGCACCCCCTAGTGCTAGGTCAGAGCACCCAAGCATACGAGCACAGAGGTGCTCGCTCAACAGTACTGTTGATATTCCTCCTATGTCAATAGTGCAGGTCTATAATTAAGTTATTCTTCAGCACATTTCATATGGATTCTGTTCAAACATTTCTAATTAAAATGTGGCAAATTCATTCATCTGCTTTTCATTAAGTACACTTACTCATCTGTTTTACAGGTGCAGCATAATGTTATTCATGGTCCTGTTGGAATTGTATTAATGAGGTGGAGTTGGCTAGTTGCCATTAAGACTACTTTCTACCAGATTTATATTTATTATGTGATGTTGTTCCAAATGGTTCTTCTTGCTTTGAGAAAAGGATGCTAACTCCAGGAAAGGTAAATCAATAGAAGAAAGAGCCAATTCTGCGGCAGATTAACTGATTTATTTTACACACTGCAGCGAGTTTATTCACGTTTGGCAAAAGCTTTTGATAAAATCATTGCTTGTTTGGAAAGAAATGTGGCTTGTAAATAATGATCTGCTAATTTATCCAAAGAGATGAAAAGAAACAAGTATAATTTTCACATGAACATTTTAGCGGACTTAGACACAATGATGTTTATTTGTTCACTTACATCATATTAGATTATCCCAAACATTTATTGATATTCATTTCAGAAGACATGAGGCCACGCTTACATGCTCCAGCGGCTGCATGCCAAAAAAACTCATCCCCGTCTGCCAATTAGCACATGATTTTGCAGGTAAACCATCATTGTTACATGTCAAACTCAAAAAGAGTCATATGCATGCTGTTTAAATCTTCATAAACCTACCGGTATATAGAGGGCTTTACCTATATGGTAAGGCAACGAACAACTACGACAAGAAACTCCTATAAATAATGCACCAGCCGAACGTAGTATAAAAATACAAATGTTATTGAAGACCTCATGATTAAAAAACATTAAAAATAGTTAAACAGGAAGCAATATCCACAAAAAACAGCAAGTACTGCATATGGTATTAAACAGTACTGGAAAAAAAATTTTAAATGCTAACATGTGACTACAAAGCAATAATAGCAAGCTCAAAATAATAACCATATAATAACCATATGAACCACAAATGCTTACAAAGGCATATCTCATTGATCGACAATGTGCTGGGATATAATAAAACAACTTTAAACCCTCATTGGCGATGGGCGGGTGAACAGCCTGCCGGATCCGTGCTGCCTCTAGTGCATGCGTGCCACCGGAAGTCACTAGAAGGCTGCCGCTAATGTGAAAGTAGCCTTAAAGGGGTTGTGCAGCCAGTAATATTGATGACTTACCCTCAGGATAGGTCATCAATATCTGACTCCAGACACCCTTACTGATCAGCTGTTCAACAAGGAGGAAGCACTGATTCCTCTTCAACACTAAACTGCGCATTGTCTCGCTTGCAGTGCAGTACTCAGCACTTCAGAGATGATGCGCAGTGTAATTTTGAAGAAGAAGTAGCACTCACACGACCACTCTCTCCTTTTCAAACAGCGGATTGGTGGGAGTGCCAAGAATCAGACCCCCACCAATTAGATACTGATGACCTATCCCTGAGGATAAAGAATAAAAAAATATCCTAACCAGCGTCTTCTCTTTTGCAAGTTTATTCCAGTCCACACATAAAGAAGGCAAAATTTCTGCTTATTCCAAACCTTTCTCAAGGCATGGCCAAGCTGCTGGTTACGATCTATTTTTATACTTTACAGTCTGGAGCGGGGGTGTGCCTGACCGCTGGTAACCGTGCATCTTACATATAATTGGGACATTGGTGCTGTCTTCAAATATATTTTGTTTATCCTAAAGATGTCATCAATATTTTTGGCTGTACAATCCTTTTAAGTCTCAAAATAATAAATATTCAGCAAAGAGCTAAAAGGTGTTGTCCAATACAGTTACCCCAATAGATCTCTGTAGGAAAAAAGGTTTATGGTCCGTGTCCATTGAAGGCAAAGGGCTATCTACACAGACAAGCCATATCCTCCAGAAGGAGAGCTGCTTTTTCTATTGGCTACCTGTGCTGCTATAAGAGGGGAGTTCTAAGCCCATTTAGAGCATATAGATAGGGGTTATCTAAATTAGATACTTCCTAAACCAGTTCAAGACCGAACCTGATGTATTTTGTAAATGCATCTATGAAAGGCTAAGGCCTCTTTCACACTAGTGGCAGTCCAGATCCGGCAGGTGAAGGGTGCCGTAGGATCCGGACTGCCGCAGGGCTGCGTTCCGGCCCCACACATGTCACACAGTACCATATACAGACATACACACACATACACACAAACACATACATACTTACATACTCCAGGCAGGCAGGCAGGCCGCACGTCTTCACGCCCAGGAGGCGCACAGCTATGACGATTCCCCACAGCGCCCTCTGCGTCATAGTGGCGCGCCTCCTGGGCACGAAGACATGCGGCCTGCCTGCCGGGAGTATGTAAGTATGTATGTGTTTGTGTGTATGTGTGTGTATGTCTGTATGTATGTCTGTATGTATGTCTGTATGTATGTATGTCTGTATGTGTAGGTGACGGATCCGTCCTGAACTCCATTGAAAGTCAATGGAGGGTGGATCCGTTTACCATTGTGGTCACACCAGACGGATCCGTCCCCATTGACTTGCATTGGGGGTCATTCCGGATCCGTCTTGGTGCGGATGCCTGGACCGGAGAGAAAACCGCAGCATGTTGCGGTTTGTTCTCCGGTCTGAAGACGGAACGGAGTGCTTTCAGGAGCATTCCGTTGTCTTCAGTTCAGTTTTGTCCCCATTGACAATGAATGGGGACAAAACTGAAGCGTTTTTTTCAGGTATTGAGCCCCTATGACGGAACTCAATACCGGAATTTAAAAACGCTAGTGTGAAAGTAGCCTAAGCCATAACTTTTTTTTTCTGTCTGGTTAAAACTCAGTTCTCTGTACACTGCTGACAGCTCATCGGTGTATGCAGTACTGACTGTGAAGTTTATGAATGGGACCGTGTAAGCAGTGAGTAAGGGCAGAAGCACATATTGCTGCTCCTGCCCGTACCCCCCAGAGGATTACTAAGTCCTGGCATTGCACATGGGTACTCTGTACCCATGTATTATGCCAGGGTTAGCTGAGTGGAGCGGCTCCTGCTTCTGCCTGCTTCGCTAAGCTAAGAGTACTGCATGTCAGATCTGAGCTTAGCAAAGCAGGCAGAAGCAAAGAAGCAAAAGCCCGCTCTGCTAATCACGGCATAGTATATGGGTAGAGAGTACCCATGTCCTATACCAGGAGTCAGTAATCCTCCGGGGGGCATGGGCAGGAGCAGCAATATGTGCTCCTGCCCGTACTCACAGCACTGCTGTGGCCCCATTCATAAATTTCACACTCTGTACTCCGTACACCGTTGAGCAGTCAGCAGTGTACAGAGAACTGAGTTTTAAGCACACAGTGAATCGTGAGCTTTAGAGAAGTAAAAGTATAAGAAAAATACTAAATTAATTAATAAAGTATATTAAAAAAAGTTCTGGGGCATTAGGGACATCATATTAAAATTTGTTATAAAGGTTTAGTTACTCTTTAAATTTCTTTACTAGCACAAAGTGCAACTAAAATATCTTTTTAAATTATGTCCTATTATTGCACCTTCTGGTTATATCTTGCATCGGAGACTTATAATGTAGGCTATAGGAAGCTCATTGTGAAGATGGGACAGAAGTCACATGACAAACCAGTAAGTAAGATTCAAGCATGGAGGATAAGGTAAATAAAAAAAAAGAAAATACACTTTACAGGGAAAATTAATTTATCGCACAGCCCCTTTAACATTACATTAGTGCTAATTTCTCAGTACTCAAAAACAAGGCCTGTCATATTAGTAACAAGGCCTGTCATATTAGTTACAGGAGAAATACAGCCTCCAGAGGTTTTACAGTGCTATAAAGCCTCACTGTAGAGCTGATCTGGGTCTGCTAAGACCCAACAGCTTTGAAAAATACCCTGTCCCCAGCGTTGATATAATTATTAGGACCTGAGCAGGAAGCAGTGGCATTGCAGCTTCCTGGTCTATACATGCATCACTCATTCACTCATTGAGGACAGCACTGCTGTCACTGACAGTGGGCTACCTGCTCTTATAGCTGCGCAATTATCCTGCAGCTGGTAACTAGGCAAGAAAATTCAGAATATTTCAGATAAGTAGTACACCAACTCTTTTCTGTAAAAAGTATAGGAACATGTGGGATGACATTTCACTTCTGTTCTGTGACTGCAAGTGTGTAATACAAAATACACTGATTTAAGTGCAATGGAAACCTACTAATTTCATGGGTAATTTACAGGAAATATAGAGAAGAAGTTAGTAGCAGGTAGATAGAAGGTAATGCACTGTAACATGTTAATAGGCTTGCAATTTAATGGTTAATTGAATTCAATGCATACACTATTTTCAGCGTGTAATTTTCCAGTTTGTAAAAAGGTGAGATGGAAATTACAGCTGAATTATCCCCCTGCGAGGTGCTTCTTCCACTCATTAGTGTCAATGTATATGATCTATCAAAATAACACCTATTATTTCTACTATCATTATTAGTGTTGTTTTTTTTACTCTAATTATACTTCTGTGCTACATTTTAATAGGGTGTTAGACAACAGCATTACTAAAACATTAACAAATTCCTCCAAGCATTTTATTTTAGAAACCTTCATTATAAAATCAATTCATTAAAATTTAAATAAGGAACACAAGTGCCTGTGTTTGCGTTGAGAGCAATCCAAACATTATCTATTAAAAAAGACTGCAATTAATTGCATCTGCCATAAGCATTTGCTTTAACAAGGAGCATTCTGAAGGTTCCTGGGTGCAGAATGACCATAAGACATATGCAGACATTTATATTCAGAGGTATCTGCTGATCTACCTTTGCTGTAGTCGTTTCACCTTTGTGACATCATTATTTAATCTATATCAAAATGCTTTTGTATCTCCATATTTCCTGATATTATTCATCTTCCTCTATGACACCTCACATCATGGCTTTAATCATAAGCGGCTGAAAACCATGGCATCGGCGGTGGGGACTCACAACACGTGCACTGGTCAATATATGTGTCACTTTTTTGTGAAGTAGGACTTGTAGAGTGGGTAGGAAGGGGCTCCCGGTGCATTCTGGGGAAGAGCTAATTACATTAATGTCCTGTCAATCACTTTCATATAAGCAGACCAAACCGCTGCTGTTGTGGCGTTAGACTTGGAAAACAATTGGAACTTATTTGTGTGCCATTCTTTTTCTGTACATGCTAGATAGCTAATGATGATTGTTTATGGAAAGATGCCTGTCCAATTATTTTTGAAGAAACACAAGAATGCAGGATGACTGGAAGCATCAGGTTTTTGCCAGAGAATGCCTCAGGTAAGAGGAGAATGGCTAGAGGCTATAAGGAATCACAAGAGACAAGTCAGAGTTGTAAATTGGAAAACTGACATATCTCATCTAATATACTTGCTAACTAGGCCTTTAAATTCCTTGACATTTAACTAAGTTTGTGCAGAAGTCGAATATTTTCTTTATTGCTGATTGCCTGATGTTTCATATAACCATTATTCATAGATTACGCTGATTAGGCCTTATTGTGGCTTTTGATGGAGAAAAGTGCACTTTTTAGATGGTCACTGAGAGAGCCTAATGTTTAGCAAGCGTTCTAATGAAGGAAGTATGTAGCGTGTACGTGCATTCATAAAATATAACATGGTGAGTAATGTATACAATATCTGTACAACATGAGGACCCAAAATAATACCTTGAAACTGATAAACAATTATTAATTTATTCCATACCAATTTCACAGTACACGCCAGTCATATGTTTTTTTGTTTTTTTTTTGCTTTTCTCAAATTTATAAAAAAAAATTAAAATTATATATATATAAATATATATATATATATATATATATATATATATAATACATTGTATATGATAAGAATGGCACAACTAATAGTAATTAGTATAATAGTAGTATAATTAGTATAATAGTAATTATGTCCATTATTTTTGCAGTATAAACAGGAAATGTAAAACTCTAAAACTCTTTTAAATAAAAAATATCACCTATGTGTTAATTAAATCTAAACTAAAATTTAATCTAAAATAGTAGTAATAGTAACAATAATGATGATAATAATAATACATACTGTATCATTAGAATTATTGTGATTACATAAAATAGAGTATCTACCAAGACGTCATAGTCGAAGACTAAACTTTGTTTATCTAGCCATACTGTCCTTGAATTGCAATGGCCTTTTCTTTTCCATTTGTGGTTCACAGGGAAAACAATGACGCCCCAGGAGATTTATGTCATACCTTCCAGAAATGTCCAATCACTGCAGTCATCCCATATAACTGAGAGTTTGGGCACTTTGTTTAGGGCTTAGTAAATCAATCATGCTATTAGGTGACAAGCCCTCAGGCATCCAGGGGCCAAATGCACCTGTTTATACATGGCTTATATGCGGCTGCTTAGACTCACCTTGCCTCAAAGTGGAATCCTTTACGACTCATTATGCTGTAAATGGAAAGCTTATGACATATTTATAACTGTGAAGGACACCAAAGAAATCTCCATATTTGCCAAATAACTGTAACGTAGCTGGACCCTGGAGAAATGATGTATTGATTTATAGGGTTACAGAAACTTCACTACCTATTGTGATAATAGTAGTACTGGAGTTACACCGCTATTGCCTGTGTCATCTTAAGCACCTCCTATGAGCATGGCACCACCATCAGCATACTCAACCCATAAACTTTAGTCTTTTAAGCATGAACCCATGTCATCCTGAACAACGGAGAGCAATATAAACATATGGCATGATTTTAAGTATAGCATAATTGCTTGTGTTTCCAAAAATGTCGGAGGTGATATTTAAAAGTCACTGTTCAGGGGAAAAAAATGCTGATCAGCAAATTGAATATAGTAGTCTAAAAAAAAGCCAGCGTAGATGATGCCAAGTTATTATAAAATAAGATAAAATACAGTATGAATATATGAGTAATACGAATAAAAGTTCAATTGAACATTCATTTGGGGAATATATTTGATTAATGCCTTTAAATGAACCAGATAACTCCAGAAAAAAATAATATTAAAAGTATTATAGGATGGTCGGTAGAACTTCCAGTGTTTGAACTGACTCCATTCAGGCATATGTTCTGCCTACTGTGTTAGTAGATTTTTATCATGAACTGGGGCGTATTATTTCTCCTTATGGAGAGCACCTAGTAGGTGTAAGGAGTCTTATTGATCAGGCAATGCTCATCTGGGGAAAAAGGACTATAAATTGCTACCAACTTGAAGGTATCTATCTTATTAAGTCAATGCTTGACCTTTAAACAGGTCTTAAGGCATAACTAGGATTATAGCAAAGCCAGTACCTCATCTGCAGCAGCTGTTTCAGGGTGATTGCCTTAATCAGTGCAGAGCAGAAATGACTTGATTTTTTCTCATTCAAAAGTTTTATTAATGTTTTCATATAATGCAATACAAAAACATAGGGGAAATGGAAAAGTAATACTAGGTACTCCAATCCAAATGTGACAAGAAAATATGAAACTTCAATTCAAGTACATGTAGATCAGTGAACATGCATTGACAAAAAAATATACAATCATGTTAGAAGCAATCACATGTGTGAAGAGGCATTTAGGAATATAGTAGGGAATAAAAGGAAAGAAAAGGGGAAGAGAGAAACATAAAGTAACAGGGGAGAAAAGAAAGGAAGAGAGAGCGAAAGAAAGGGGAGACCTTAGATTTTCTACTCGGATTTTAGTAGCCCCACTTATGAATGGGGGCTTAGCCCTTCCTAATATTACTTCTAATTACTTGGTGACTCATCTGAGGCATATTACCTCCTGGTCTACATTCCATTCCTACAATCGGTGGACTGAGATTGAGAGACTCTGGCTGGCACTGACTCACCCAGGGACCATGATCTGGGGCTCTCCTACCCCTATTTCTCCTTCATGCCTACTTTGCCCCATGTTGTTTACGAGAGAGGTCTGGTATAAAACTAGGAATAGGTATAATTTAGTGACCCTTGGTTCTCTTCTTTCTTTATTTCTCTTTACGCCTCATCTCCCGGGCAGCTCTGAGGCGGGGATGGTTAGACCGTGGTCAGCTGTGGGGCTCTATCTCCTTGTCGACCTGAAGGACCCTTTGTCTGATAAGATTCTGACTTTCGATGAACTGCAGGTTAAATTCTTACTACTGCATACCCTAAAATTCCAATTCCATAGAATACTCCACTATTGTAAGAGCATATTGGGATCTATGAGTGTCCCCAATTTTACCCAGTTTGAGCGTATTTGCACTCGAAATCCCTCCTCTAAGGGCCTTATATCAGACATATACCAGATCTTATCCTCTTCCGATTTTCCTCCAGGCTTCGAACACCCTTATACGCTGAAGTGGGAGGACTGGCTTCAAAGGGAGGTCCCCCCAGAGATCTGCTTACCATTTGGAGGAGGGTGCACATTAGTTCCTCTTCCATAACATATAGGGAGAACCAATTGAAAATCCTCATGTTCTGGTATCATACACCAGCAGTTCTCCACGCCATGAACCCTGAGGTTCCGGATCTCTGTTGGAGGTGCTCCCTACCAAATGCTTCAGTATTTCACATCTTTTGGTCATGCCCTGTTATAGAGCCATTTTGGAGGCAGGTGAAGCAATATTTGTGTATTATCCTAGATACTACTATTCCCAGAAATCCATTTACTCTACTCCTGAATGTAGCCACCACAAACCCTGAGGGAGGTGACTGGAGGGCTGCTCCTTCATATCTTAACTGCTGCTAAATGTCTGATCACCCTTAACTGGAAACGTGCCGTTCCACCTTTGGGGCGGGATCTCTATGCCCAGATTCAGGAGATCAGATCCCTGGAGTATTCAGTGGCTCTACAGCGGAACACGACGGCCAAATTTTTGAAATGTTGTCAACCATGGGACACTCGGTAATCTATGCTTGCTCTATAGACACCGTGTTTCATTTTACATTTTTTTTATTGTTTTAATGTACATTGATAAATACAACACTTTATCTGTATCGAATTGTCATACTTCTTATGCAATGTTTGTGACTTATATTTTGTCAAAAATCAATAAATTATAAATGGGAAAAAAAGAAAGGGGAGACCAAGGGGGTCCATCCCTCAAGTGATGGAGAAGTTGCAGAAGAACAAAATGAATCCCAAGCAGCCCAAGTCCTTATAAATTTAGAATTGTCTGCAGGCGTATGTGCAATGAGCTCCTCCATCGGCTGAATTGAAGCTGTTTTCTCAAACAACTCCTCAAAATGTGGGGGAGCTGTTGAGCACTGTCTGCAGTAAGTGTCGAGGAACAGATTTTTTAAATGTAGGAATAGACATATTAAACATACATGGCAGGACATTCTCAGGGTGCTTAGAAATATGGGCCCAATTAACCTCACCAATCACTGTAAGTACAGTGTTTCAAAAGTCTGAAAGAGACGCGCAACTCCACCAAATATGAGAGATGGTGCCTTCTGCTGCGCCACATCTTCAATATAAGGGGGATACAGATGGGTACCCACAATGAAGAAGAATAGGTACTCCATACCACTGGGAAACTATTTTATAGCAGGTCTATTATGCTTTAGTTGCAATAGAAGCCTTATAAGATAGAACTAAAACAGTCTTCGGCTGTGTCATCTATCAGTCCATGTACACTTAGGGGGTCATTTACTAATTCATATACGCCAGTTTTCTGATGTATATCTGTCACAGATTGCTTCTAAAATGCTGGTCTTAATTAGAGATGAGCGAGTAGTGAAATATTCGAAAGTTCGAAATTCGATTCGAATAGACTGCGAAATTCGACTATTCGACCGGATATCGAATCCCATTAAAGTCTATGGGAAAAAAATGCTCGCCACTTGGAAATCTCAATTCGACCACTTGGAGGTCACCAAGTCCACCCTGGAACCTCAGAAAAGGATGCCAACACTGCTGGAATGCAACTAGGACAGCAGGGGAAGCATGTCTGGGTGCATATAACCCGCCCAAGTCGCACTATTACGCCACTATCACAGCCTCTCAACAATACACTCCAAAGACAATCTAACCTCTCTGTAAAGTGAGACCATACAAGGAAACCTTCTTTCCTCAACATTGCCATGGACCCCAAGCCAAACTAGACAAAAAAGAAGATAAAATTCTGCACCCCTTAAAATCACGTTGCCTATGACAACCACAGATGGCATAAGCAAAGGGGAAAGCAAATAGACCCCACCCCTAATTGTCATTGTGTGTGTGAGATGTGGTCAGACATGTCTTCTTTAAAATGTAAAAACAACTCAAACACATGCAGAAGCCTTAAAATGCCCAAATTGTTGGCGCTTGAGATGTCAGTGACCCGACCTGGCCCAGTGTCATGTCTAGCAGGTAAAGCAGTGGGGATGTTGAGGGATGCGTAGGACCGCAAAAGGCAGGAAGAGGCCGTGGGCTGGCCAGAGGCTCATGGAAAATTTTGTGGCGGCCCAAGAGGTGACACCTCTTAAAAATTATGTGGAGGCCCAAGAGGTGAGACCTCTTAAAAATTATGTGGAGGCCCAAGAGGTGAGACCTGTTAAAGATTTTGTGGAGGCCAAGAGGTGAGACGTATTAAAAATTATGTGGAGGCCCAAGAGGGGAGACTTAAGATTGGCCCGTATAAAAATTATGTGGAGGCCCAAGAGGGGAGACCCGTTAAAAATTATGTGGAGGGCCCAAGAGGTGAGACGGTTAAAAATTATGAGTAGGCCCAAGAGGTGAGACCTCTTAAAAATTATGTGGAGGCCCAAGAGGTGAGACCTCTTAAACATTTTGTGGAGGCCCAAGAGGTGAGACCTCTTAAAAATTATGTGGAGGCCCAAGAGGTGAGACCTGTTAAAGATTTTGTGGAGGCCCAAGAGGTGAGACGTATTAAAAATTATGTGAGGCCCAAGAGGGGAGACCTGTTAAAGATTTTGTGGAGGCCCAAGAGGTGAGACGTATTAAAAATTATGTGGAGGCCCAAGAGGGGAGACCCGTTAAAAATTATGTGGAGGCCAAGAGGTGAGACCTGTTAAACATTTTGTGGAGGCCCAAGAGGTGAGACGTATTAAAAATTATGTGGAGGCCAAGAGGGGAGACTCTTAAAAATTATGTGGAGGCCCAAGAGTGAGACCTCGTAAACATTTTGCGGCAGGCCCAAGAGGTGAGACCTCTTAAAAATTATGTGGAGGCCCAAGAGGTGAGACCTCTTAAACATTTTGTGGAGGCCCAAGAGGTGAGCCATAAATATAAAAATTTTTCTGATTTACGGACCAATTCTACGGCGGTTAAGGAGGAGGAGGAGGAGGTGGAGGAGGAAATGGCACTTCATACACATGGCACTTCACTTTTGGCTGCTTTCCACTGTTGGAGAAGCAAAGTCCGGGTCAATCCACTTGCTGTTCATTTTGATTAGCGTCAGCCTGTCGGCACTGTCGGTTGACAGGCGGCTGCGCTTATCGGTGATAATGCCCCCGGCAGCGCGGAACACCCTTTCTGATAGCACGCTGGCGGCAGGGCAGGCAAGCACCTCCAAGGCGTACAGGGACAGTTCCAGCCACGTGTCCAACTTGGATTGCGAAGACCCAGTACAGTTTGTTCTCCACTATCCGGACAACACGTGTGTCCCGGGAAAAGCAGCCCAGCATGAAGTCAGCCATGTGTGCCAGACTCTGAATAGGTATGACGTCACTGCCCCCACCAGAAGGATCACTTGCCATTTCCTCCTCTTCCTCTTCCGCCTCCTCTCCGCCCCATCCGCGCTGAACCAATGGGACGCGCACAGCCTGACTGCTACCCTCGCCGCCAGCATCCTCCTCCTCTTCCACAGCCACCTCCACGTCGTCCTCCTCCTCCTCATCCTCCTCCTCCTGCAACTGCCACCGTGAAGCAGACAAAAGTGTGGTCTGACTGTGTAGCTCCGTTGCGTCTCCTCCTGCCCCCGTCTCCTCTGTGTGCAATGCGTTCTCCCTTATTGCGATGAGGGATTCTTTAAGGACGCATAGGAGCGGGATGGTTACGCTCGGCCCTGCTGGCTGTGGCCTCACTTCTCTGTCTGAACTGTCCTCTGCCTGTGGACATCCCTCTGCCTGTGGACATCCCTCTGCCTGTGGACATCCCTCTGCCTGTGGACATCCCTCTGCCTGTGGACATGCCTCTGCCTGTGGACATCCCTCTGCCTGTGGACATTCCTCTGCCTGTGGACATCCCTCTGCCTCTTGCTGCCTTTTTCGGTGCTGCGCAGACCACCACCTCTCCACTGCTTTCCTCGCTGGACATCACCCTGGACCGGGTCAGTATCGGACAGTACAAAGCGGTGGTACATTTCATACTCCAGCCGTGGCCTGTTTTCATTCTCCCAATGCCTTGAGACATGTACTGAATGTAAATGAAGGTGTTGTAATCGCGTCTCTCTGTGACAATAGCTCGATACTATCAACTGCCAATTTTATTTTTAACTTTTTTTTTTTTTTTAGCGAACAGTTTTTTTCAACTTACTGATGTTTTCCAGTCTCTGTTTGGAAACTTTCTATGACTTTTTTCGTACTGGGTGCATTTGGTATAAATATGCAGAGAGTTATTTATGGTTTAATCGCAGAACGATGCAAAGGGAAAGCGTCGTCTAAAGGAGAATCATTTACCTCAGATAATTCAACCAGCAACTATGGCCCCCAACAGCATTTCCGCGCCCCCGTCCTCGTCCACGTCCTATTCCGCTAGCCCCCCTCCGCATTTTATTTTTTTTTGGTTACAATATTTTGCCTTCACAGCCGTGAAATAATTTTGCAAGAGAACGCACAGTACATTTGCCAATTATAAGGCCTAATATTTTAGAGTTCAAGGTACACAGCCGTGTACTAACTTTTCAGACGGTGGGTATTAACACCAGGTATTTAAAGAATTTTGCAAGAGAACGCACAGTACAGTTGCCAATTATAAGGCCTAATATTTTATAGTATAATTATGTGGATGCCCAAGAGGTGAGACCTGTTAAAAATTTTGTGGAGGCCCAAGAGGTGAGCCATAAATATATACATTTTTCTTATTTACGGAGCAATTCTACGGCGGTTAAGGAGGAGGAGGAGGAGGAGGTGGAGGAGGAAATGGCACTTCATACAGATGGCACTTCACTTTTGGCTGCTTTCCACTGTTAACCTCTTAAACCTTTTGTGGAGGCCCAAAAGGTGAGACCTGTTAAAAATTATGTGGAGGCCCAATAGGTGAGACCTGTTAAACATTTTGTGGAGACCCAAGAGGTGAGACCCGTTAAAAATTATGTGGAGGCCCAATAGGTGAGACCTGTTAAACATTTTGTGGAGACCCAAGAGGTGAAGACCCGTTAAAAATTATGTGGATGCCCAAGAGGTGAGACCTGTTAAACATTTTGTGGAGGCCCAAGAGGTGAGACCTGTTAAACATTTTGTGGAGACCCAAGAGGTGAGACCCCGTTAAAAAATTATGTGGAGGCCAAGAGGTGAGACCTGTTAAACATTTTGTGGAGGCCCAAGAGGTGAGACCTGTTAAAAATTATGTGGAGGCCCAAGAGGGGAGACCTCTTAAAAATTATGTGGAGGCCCAGAGGTGAGACCTGTTAAACATTTTGTGGAGGCCCAAGAGGTGAGACCTGTTAAACATTTTGTGGAGGCCCAAGAGGTGAGACCTGTTAAACATTTTGTGGAGGCCCAAGAGGTGAGACCTGTTAAACATTTTGTGGAGGCCCAAGAGTGAGACCTGTTAAAAATTTTGTGGAGGCCCAAGAGGTGAGACCTGTTAAAATTTTGTGGAGGCCCAAGAGGTGAGCCATAAATATATACATTTTTCTTATTTACGGAGCAATTCTACGGCGGTTAAGGAGGAGGAGGAGGAGGAGGTGGAGGAGGAAATGGCACTTCATACAGATGGCACTTCACTTTTGGCTGCTTTCCACTGTTAACCTCTTAAACCTTTTGTGGAGGCCCAAAAGGTGAGACCTGTTAAAAATTATGTGGAGGCCCAATAGGTGAGACCTGTTAAACATTTTGTGGAGACCCAAGAGGTGAGACCTGTTAAACATTTTGTGGAGGCCCAAGAGGTGAGACCTGTTAAACATTTTGTGGAGGCCCAAGAGGTGAGACCTGTTAAACATTTTGTGGAGGCCCAAGAGGTGAGACCTGTTAAACATTTTGTGGAGACCCAAGAGGTGAGACCCGTTAAAAATTATGTGGAGGCCCAAGAGGTGAGACCTGTTAAACATTTTGTGGAGGCCCAAGAGGTGAGACCTGTTAAAAATTATGTGGAGGCCCAAGAGGTGAGACCTGTTAAACATTTTGTGGAGACCCAAGAGGTGAGACCCGTTAAAAATTATGTGGAGCCCAATAGGTGAGACCTGTTAAACATTTTGTGGAGGCCCAAGAGGTGAGACCTGTTAAACATTTTGTGGAGACCCAAGAGGTGAGACCCGTTAAAAATTATGTGGAGGCCCAATAGGTGAGACCTGTTAAACATTTTGTGGAGACCCAAGAGGTGAGACCCGTTAAAAATTATGTGGAGGCCCAATAGGTGAGACCTGTTAAACATTTTGTGGAGACCCAAGAGGTGAGACCGGTTAAAAATTATGAGTAGGCCCAAGAGGTGAGACCTCTTAAAAATTATGTGGAGGCCCAAGAGGTGAGACCTCTTAAAAATTATGTGGAGGCCCAAGAGGAGAGCCATAAATATATATATATTTTTTTTTATGGAGCAATTCTACGGCGGTTAAGGAGGAGGAGGAGGAGGTGGAGGAGGAAATGGCACTTCATACAGATGGCACTTCACTTTTGGCTGCTTTCCACGGTTGGAGAAGCAAAGTCCGGGTCAATCCACTTGCTGTTCATTTTGATTAGCGTCAGCCTGTCGGCACTGTCGGTTGACAGGCGGCTGCGCTTATCGGTTATAATGCCCCCGGCTGCGCTGAACACCCTTTCTGATAGCACGCTGGCGGCAGGGCAGGCAAGCACCTCCAAGGCGTACAGGGACAGTTCCAGCCACGTGTCCAACTTGGAGACCCAGTAAGTGTAGGACGCCGAGGGATCGGGGAGGACAGGGTTACGGTCTGCCAGGTACTCCCGCAACATCCGCCGATACTTGTCCCTCCTGCTGATAGCGGGCCCCGCAGTGATGGAAGTTGCACGAGGGGGTGCCATGAACGTGTCCCACACCTTGGAGAGTGTTCCCCTGGTGGCTGTGGGCCTGATGGATGTTGTGGGACTCTGGGAGACCCTCTCCTCTCTGCCGCCAGCGATGGTGGGTGGGAAAATCTCCATCATGTTCTGCACGAGTTCCCTCTGGTATTCCAGCAATCGATTCGTCCTCTCCTCTACCGGAATAAAAGAGGAGACGTTATCTTTATACCGGGGGTCCAGGAGTGCGAAGACCCAGTACAGTTTGTTCTCCACTATCCGGACAACACGTGTGTCCCGGGAAAAGCAGCCCAGCATGAAGTCAGCCATGTGTGCCAGACTCTGAATAGGCATGACCTCACTGCCCCCACCAGAAGGATCACTTGCCATTTCCTCCTCTTCCTCTTCCGCCTCCTCTCCGCCCCATCCGCGCTGAACCAATGGGACGCACACAGCCTGACTGCTACCCTCGCCGCCAGCATCCTCCTCCTCTTCCACAGCCACCTCCACGTCGTCCTCCTCCTCATCCTCCTCCTCCTGCAACTGCCACCGTGAAGCAGACAAAAGTGTGGTCTGACTGTGTAGCTCCGTTGCGTCTCCTCCTACCCCCGTCTCCTCTGCGTGCAATGCGTTCTCCCTTATTGCGATGAGCGATTCTTTAAGGACGCCTAGGAGCGGAATGGTTACGCTCACTATAGCGTCCTCGCTGCTGACCTTCTTGGTGGACTCCTCAAAGATACGCAGTACATCGCATATGTCTGCCATCCATGGCCACTCGTGGTTGGCAAACTGAGGGAGCTGAGTTGGAGGCACGCGTGGATTCATTATCTGGTACTCCATCAATGCTCTCTGCTGCTCACACACCCTGGCCAACATGGAATAGGTGGAATTCCAGCGAGTGGGCAGGTCGCACAACAGCCGATGTTCAGGCAAATGGAGGCGTTGCTGGAGTTTTTTTAAGCTAGCAGCAGCTACAGTTGACTTCCGAAAGTGAGCGCACAAGCGCCGCACTTTCACCAGTAGCTCTGCCAGGTTGGGGTAAGTCTTCAGAAATTTTTGGACTACCAGATTAAAAACGTGGGCCAGGCATGGTACGTGATTGAGTTCGGCAAGCTCCAGAGCCGCCACCAGGTTACGGCCGTTATCGCACACGACCATGCCTGGTCCTAGCTGCAGCGGCGACAGCCACATCTCCGTCTGCTGCAATATGGCGTCCCTCACCTCTGGGGCGCTGTGCTTCCTGTCGCCCAAGCTGATGAGCTTTAGCACCGCCTGCTGACGTCTCCCCGCGCCAGTGCTGCAACGCTTCCAGCTAGCGGCTGAGGGAGATGTTAAGGCACAGGAGGAGGAGGAGGAGGAGGAGGAGGAGGGGGGTTTATCAGAACCCATGCTGGCAATCTTGGGCGGGGGTGGTAGGTAGGCCGTCTCTGTTTGCGACCCCGTCCCCGCCTCCACTACATTCACCCAGTGTGCCGTCAGAGAAATGTATCGTCCCTGGCCGCAAGCGCTTGTCCATGAGTCGGTGGTCAAGTGGACCTTTGCGCTGACTGCGTACCTCAGGGCCCGCCTGATGTTACGCGACACGTGCTGGTGCAGGGCGGGGACGGCACTCCGGGAAAAGTAGTGGCGGCTAGGGACGGAATAGCGAGGTGCGGCAGCCGCCATCAGGTCGCGGAAGGCCTGCGTCTCCACAAGCCTAAACGGCAACATCTCCAGGGCCAGCAGTTTGGAGATGTGGCAGTTTAAGGCTTGGGCTTGGGGGTGACTCGAGGCGTACTTCCGCCTGCGGTCGAACGCCTGCGAGATGGACAGTTGTTGGGACGAGGAGTGTGAAGGTGCAGGCGAAGAGGCGGGGGAAGGGGCGGGGGAAGGGGAGGCTGAAGGAGAAGGCCCCAAAGTAGCAGAGGCAGAGGCAGAGGCAGATGTGGAGGTGTCCTGGCTGGAGGTCTGGACCGCAGTGGCAGCACACAACAAAGGGGAAGAGGCAGTGGCAGCAAGACCGGGCGCAGTTTGTATTGCGTTTGCTCTCTCCCACTCAGCCCAGTGCTTGAATTCCAAGTGACGCCGCATGCCTGAGGTGGTCAGATTGCTCTTCTCAGAGCCCCTACTCAGTTTTGAGTGGCAGAGTGTGCAAACCGCGCTCAGTTTGTCATCCGCACAAACATTAAAATATCTCCACACCACAGAAGTACGAGGCCTCGATGGGGGAGCTTCGCGCGACTGGCCGCTGGCGGGAACAGCTTCGGCCCTGCTGGCTGTGGCCTCACTTCTCTGTCTGAACTGTCCTCTGCCTGTGGCCATCCCTCTGCCTGTGGCCATCCCTCTGCCTGTGGACATCCCTCTGCCTGTGGACATGCCTCTGCCTGTGGACATCCCTCTGCCTGTGGACATCCCTCTGCCTGTGGACATCCCTCTGCCTCTTGCTGCCTTTTTCGGTGCTGCGCAGACCACCACCTCTCCACTGCTTTCCTCGCTGGACATCACCCCTGGCCAAGTGGGGTCGGTCATTTCGTCATCCACCACCTCCTCTTCCTCACTCTGCTCCTCCTCCTGCCCACTGGACATTCCAACAGCCTCCCTTGATGGCAACTGCGTCTCATCATCATCATCGCTCATGATAACAGATGCTGGCTCAGGGTCCACATCAGCAGGAGATGGCGAAAACTCCAGTGTTTGGGCATCACTACAAACAAATTCCTCTGCTAGCTCCTGGGATTCTTCCGGCACATCTGAAAAAGGACCCGAAAAGAGCTCCTGGGAGGGGTCAAGGGTGGGATGACTCTGTTGGCCAGGTGTGGAGGAAGGAGGGTCAGAGTGAGACTGTGTGGATGACTGGCTGGTGGACAACTGTGTGGAAGCGCTATCGGCTATCCATTGCACCACCTGTTCAACCTGCTCAGGCCTCAACAGCGGTGTAACCCGCCCCCTGCTTAACTGTCCCATAAAGGCAGGGATTCTGGATGAGCGGGATCCTGGCTGATCCTCACCAGCACACATTGTATCCCCACTGGCTTCAACAAGGCCCCCAACAGCATTTCCGCGCCCCCGTCCTCGTCCACGTCCACGTCCTATTCCGCTAGCCCCCCTCCGCATTTTATTTTTTTTTTGTTGCAAATACAATATTTGGGTATATAATTAGGTATGTGAAATAATTTAGCAAGAGAACACACAGTACAGTGGCCTATTAAAATGCCTAGATATTGTATATTTCAAAGTACACAGCCGTGTAGTAACAGAACAGACGGTGGGTATTTACACCAGGTATGTGAGATAATTTAACAAGAGAACGCACAGTACAGTGGCCTATTAAAATGCCTAGATATTGTATATTTCAAAGTACACAGCCGTGTAGTAACTGAACAGACGGTGGGTATTTACACCAGGTATGTGAGATAATTTAACAAGAAAACGCACAGTACAGTGGCCTATTAAATGGCCTAGATATTGTATATTTCAAAGTACACAGCCGTGTAGTAACAGAACAGACGGTGGGTATTTACACCAGGTATGTGAGATAATTTAACAAGAAAACGCACAGTACAGTGGCCTATTAAATGGCCTAGATATTGTATATTTCAAAGTACACAGCCGTGTAGTAACAGAACAGACGGTGGGTATTTACACCAGGTATGTGAGATAATTTAACAAGAAAACGCACAGTACAGTGGCCTATTAAATGGCCTAGATATTGTATATTTCAAAGCACACAGCCGTGTAGTAACTGAACAGACGGTGGGTATTTACACCAGGTATGTGAGATAATTTAACAAGAGAACGCACAGTACAGTGGCCTATTAAATGGCCTAGATATTGTATATTTCAAAGTACACAGCCGTGTAGTAACTGAACAGACGGTGGGTATTTACACCAGGTATGTGAGATAATTTAACAAGAGAACGCACAGTACAGTGGCCTATTAAATGGCCTAGATATTGTATATTTCAAAGTACACAGCCGTGTAGTAACTGAACAGACGGTGGGTATTTACACCAGGTATGTGAGATAATTTAACAAGAGAACGCACAGTACAGTGGCCTATTAAATGGCCTAGATATTGTATATTTCAAAGTACACAGCCGTGTAGTAACAGAACAGACGGTGGGTATTTACACCAGGTATGTGAGATAATTTAACAAGAAAACGCACAGTACAGTGGCCTATTAAATGGCCTAGATATTGTATATTTCAAAGTACACAGCCGTGTAGTAACTGAACAGACGGTGGGTATTTACACCAGGTATGTGAGATAATTTAGCAAGAGAACGCACAGTACAGTGGCCTATTAAAATGCCTAGATATTGTATATTTCAAAGTACAAAGCCGTGTAGTAACTGAACAGACGGTGGGTATTTACACCAGGTATGTGAGATAATTTAGCAAGAGAACGCACAGTACAGTGGCCTATTAAAATGCCTAGATATTGTATATTTCAAAGTACAAAGCCGTGTAGTAACTGAACAGACGGTGGGTATTTACACCAGGTATGTGAGATAATTTAACAAGAAAACGCACAGTACAGTGGCCTATTAAATGGCCTAGATATTGTATATTTCAAAGTACACAGCCGTGTAGTAACAGAACAGACGGTGGGTATTTACACCAGGTATGTGAGATAATTTAACAAGAAAACGCACAGTACAGTGGCCTATTAAATGGCCTAGATATTGTATATTTCAAAGTACACAGCCGTGTAGTAACAGAACAGACGGTGGGTATTTACACCAGGTATGTGAGATAATTTAACAAGAAAACGCACAGTACAGTGGCCTATTAAATGGCCTAGATATTGTATATTTCAAAGCACACAGCCGTGTAGTAACTGAACAGACGGTGGGTATTTACACCAGGTATGTGAGATAATTTAACAAGAGAACGCACAGTACAGTGGCCTATTAAATGGCCTAGATATTGTATATTTCAAAGTACACAGCCGTGTAGTAACTGAACAGACGGTGGGTATTTACACCAGGTATGTGAGATAATTTAACAAGAGAACGCACAGTACAGTGGCCTATTAAATGGCCTAGATATTGTATATTTCAAAGTACACAGCCGTGTAGTAACTGAACAGACGGTGGGTATTTACACCAGGTATGTGAGATAATTTAACAAGAGAACGCACAGTACAGTGGCCTATTAAATGGCCTAGATATTGTATATTTCAAAGTACACAGCCGTGTAGTAACAGAACAGACGGTGGGTATTTACACCAGGTATGTGAGATAATTTAACAAGAAAACGCACAGTACAGTGGCCTATTAAATGGCCTAGATATTGTATATTTCAAAGTACACAGCCGTGTAGTAACTGAACAGACGGTGGGTATTTACACCAGGTATGTGAGATAATTTAGCAAGAGAACGCACAGTACAGTGGCCTATTAAAATGCCTAGATATTGTATATTTCAAAGTACAAAGCCGTGTAGTAACTGAACAGACGGTGGGTATTTACACCAGGTATGTGAGATAATTTAGCAAGAGAACGCACAGTACAGTGGCCTATTAAAATGCCTAGATATTGTATATTTCAAAGTACAAAGCCGTGTAGTAACTGAACAGACGGTGGGTATGTACACCAGGTATGTGAGATAATTTAACAAGAAAACGCACAGTACAGTGGCCTATTAAATGGCCTAGATATTGTATATTTCAAAGTACAAAGCCGTGTAGTAACTGAACAGACGGTGGGTATTTACACCAGGTATGTGAGATAATTTAACAAGAGAACGCACAGTACAGTGGCCTATTAAATGGCCTAGATATTGTATATTTCAAAGTACAAAGCCGTGTAGTAACTGAACAGACGGTGGGTATTTACACCAGGTATGTGAGATAATTTAACAAGAGAACGCACAGTACAGTGGCCTATTAAAATGCCTAGATATTGTATATTTCAAAGTACACAGCCGTGTAGTAACTGAACAGACGGTGGGTATTTACACCAGGTATGTGAGATAATTTAACAAGAGAACGCACAGTACAGTGGCCTATTAAAATGCCTAGATATTGTATATTTCAAAGTACAAAGCCGTGTAGTAACTGAACAGACGGTGGGTATTTACACCAGGTATGTGAGATAATTTAGCAAGAGAACGCACAGTACAGTGGCCTATTAAAATGCCTAGATATTGTATATTTCAAAGTACAAAGCCGTGTAGTAACTGAACAGACGGTGGGTATTTACACCAGGTATGTGAGATAATTTAGCAAGAGAACGCACAGTACAGTGGCCTATTAAAATGCCTAGATATTGTATATTTCAAAGTACAAAGCCGTGTAGTAACTGAACAGACGGTGGGTATGTACACCAGGTATGTGAGATAATTTAACAAGAAAACGCACAGTACAGTGGCCTATTAAATGGCCTAGATATTGTATATTTCAAAGTACAAAGCCGTGTAGTAACTGAACAGACGGTGGGTATTTACACCAGGTATGTGAGATAATTTAACAAGAGAACGCACAGTACAGTGGCCTATTAAATGGCCTAGATATTGTATATTTCAAAGTACAAAGCCGTGTAGTAACTGAACAGACGGTGGGTATTTACACCAGGTATGTGAGATAATTTAACAAGAGAACGCACAGTACAGTGGCCTATTAAAATGCCTAGATATTGTATATTTCAAAGTACACAGCCGTGTAGTAACTGAACAGACGGTGGGTATTTACACCAGGTATGTGAGATAATTTAACAAGAGAACGCACAGTACAGTGGCCTATTAAAATGCCTAGATATTGTATATTTCAAAGTACAAAGCCGTGTAGTAACTGAACAGACGGTGGGTATTTACACCAGGTATGTGAGATAATTTAGCAAGAGAACGCACAGTACAGTGGCCTATTAAAATGCCTAGATATTGTATATTTCAAAGTACAAAGCCGTGTAGTAACTGAACAGACGGTGGGTATGTACACCAGGTATGTGAGATAATTTAACAAGAAAACGCACAGTACAGTGGCCTATTAAATGGCCTAGATATTGTATATTTCAAAGTACAAAGCCGTGTAGTAACTGAACAGACGGTGGGTATTTACACCAGGTATGTGAGATAATTGAACAAGAGAACGCACAGTACAGTGGCCTATTAAATGGCCTAGATATTGTATATTTCAAAGTACAAAGCCGTGTAGTAACTGAACAGACGGTGGGTATTTACACCAGGTATGTGAGATAATTTAACAAGAGAACGCACAGTACAGTGGCCTATTAAATGGCCTAGATATTGTATATTTCAAAGTACAAAGCCGTGTAGTAACTGAACAGACGGTGGGTATTTACACCAGGTATGTGAGATAATTTAACAAGAGAACGCACAGTACAGTGGCCTATTAAAATGCCTAGATATTGTATATTTCAAAGTACACAGCCGTGTAGTAACTGAACAGACGGTGGGTATGTACACCAGGTATGTGAGATAATTTAACAAGAAAACGCACAGTACAGTGGCCTATTAAATGGCCTAGATATTGTATATTTCAAAGTACAAAGCCGTGTAGTAACTGAACAGACGGTGGGTATTTACACCAGGTATGTGAGATAATTTAACAAGAGAACGCACAGTACAGTGGCCTATTAAAATGCCTAGATATTGTATATTTCAAAGTACACAGCCGTGTAGTAACTGAACAGACGGTGGGTATTTACACCAGGTATGTGAGATAATTTAGCAAGAGAACGCACAGTACAGTGGCCTATTAAAATGCCTAGATATTGTATATTTCAAAGTACACAGCCGTGTACTAACTGAACAGACGGTGGGTATTTACAGCAGGTATGTGAAATTATTTAGCAAGAGAACGCACAGTACAGTTGCCAATTAAAAGGCCTAGATATTGTATATTTCAAGGTACACAGCAGTAGTGCCAAATATAGTTTGGTATGTAGCAGAGCACCTAATACACCACTAATGCCTCTCTCTGTCCCTACTCCAGCAGCTATCCCTGAATACAGCAGCCGTTCTCTGTAAAGTCTATATTGTAGTAAACCTATCACTGAAGTCCACTGTAGTAGCCCTGATAAGGGCTTTTATTCACGCTCCTGCCTGTCCAACAGCTAAAATCTGTCTCTCCCTTCTCCAGCCTCTGTCCCTGACTAAGTTCACGCAGCATATGCGTACGAGCAGGAAGAGCTGAGTTTTTAATATTCGAGGTCACATGGTTTTTCCAGCCAATGCATGTAGACGCTGTTTTCGCGCTGCCAGCGTGCTCAGCGTGCCTGTCATACCCCCCCTGCATGTTGATTGGTGGAAAAAGAGCGCCAGGGAAGGTGGGAGGGGAAACGAATTCTAAGTGCGCCATCGCCGTTATACTCGATTGAAATCGAGTGTGCCGAATATCGTAGTATTCGATCGAATACCAGCTCGATCGAACACTACTCGCTCATCTCTAGTCTTAATAAATGACCCACTTATTATTCAGTGAGACCTATGCTGTGTGGAATGGTTGCTCTGTGCAACACACCGGCTCATACACCTTGTAGTAACTGTGCTATGTGGACTTCAGTCCCACATTTATTTAGTTACTATTGCTGGTACTAAGATCACTTGTCTCAGACACGCTTCTGGTTCATTGTTTTAGAGCACACCACATGTATACCTTTGAACTGCCCAGATTGCCTCGTCACTCTGTATGATGTATCATCTCACTCACCAATAGATTATATAGATTGCCTGTATGCCCAGTGCAGCGCACCAGCTCACACACCTGTAATAGTTGTGCTATGTGATGTTCCAGTCCACGTTTGTTTAGGTGCTATTGCTGGTACAAAAATCAATTGTCTCAGATTCAAGTTCAATTAACTTGAAGCACACCACATGTATAGATTGTCCGGTTACTCTGTATGATGTACCAGTTAATGCACCAATAGCTGACACAGATTGCCTGGTTGTCCACTCACGAATTTGTAGCAACTGTGCTTCCTCACGTATGCATGAGTTACAGCTCTATAATCACTCATACTCATAGTGACAATGTAAATGGAAATGGTGGAAATTCACACTGTGGGTAATTTTTTGGATATATTTTACTGTCATTAAAAAGCTAACTTTTAATGCATCTATTGAGGGGGTCCCTAGAGGGATTGATTGGGCCTTATGACCCTTTTTTTCTTGCCTTTAAAGATCTGAAAGACAGATGCTCAAATGGTGATAGAGGTTGTGTAAAGTCCATGTTCTTCTGAATAGATGAGTAAAAATGTTGGATTTGGGTGTATTCAAACGGAATGTGAGTTAAAGGGACAGCATTACGGTAGGTAGCAGTGATGAAAGGGGTTTAAGGGAAGATGCAGATAATATGTGATGACAACATAGCGATCTACGTTCCCTAAAAACACAGAGGAGAAGAGGCCAGGTGGGAATGTGAGATTTGTCTGTGATAGGAAGTAAAGGTCCCTTTTTGTCTACTAAAGACTTTTGTGTAGAATGTATGATAGACAGATAGATGTATGATAGATGTGTGTCGGACAGTAAAGGTAGTACACGAAGAGTCCAGGGATGGGAGCGGCCAGGTCCAAGGAAGGGACAGTATTTTCCGTAGATATAAATCATGAGCTAGCCCTGCCCTAGAGCAATCATTATGAAGTAAGTCTAGTAATCAAGCATAAGCGACAAAGAGATAGTATAGTTTGCATTCAGGAAGGCCAACCCGCCCCCATCCTTTGGGCATGAGAGAATTTCATGTTTAATCCTGATTTTCCCAGGGGACCTTACAAAGGATCAAAAGCAACATTGGATCTGTGTCCAGAATGAGACAGTAATGCGAATGGGTATGGTCTCGAGTAGGTAGAGCAATTTAGATAGCAGAGTCCTCTCTAAGATACTGATCTACCAAACCATGAAAAATCCCTGAGGTTTCATGCATCTAAGTCATTGTGAAATTGGGTCAAGAGTGACATGAAGTTCATACTGAATAACTGAGACAATTTCGTGAGGAGCTTAATTCCCAATTAGGATATACCATCTGAGGGGCACTTGAACATGAAGGATGCCAGAAGGAAGGAGACTGTATGGTGTGGAAATGATACATTCAGAGCCTCAGATTTTGATAGATTGATTTTGAAGTTGGACCAAGCACCAAGACAGGACAACTCCAACATCAGAGAAGGGAGAAAGGTCTGGGGATTTGTGAGGTATATTAATACATCATCTGCAAACGCTGAACATTTATACTCTTTCCCTCCAATGGTAATATCTCTGATATCCGGGTTGGTCCGGATGGCCCTGTTAAAGAAATTTAGTTAGTTGATGAACAAAATTGTGCTAGGGTTGTATTTCATTATCAGGTGGTCTCCGTCTTCTTATATCCATATCTCTTATATTTTATAATCTCTAATCTCCATTAGATGTCACATATGCTTAAAAAATAAAAATGACTCATAATCACTTGATATGTCTATAGGAAAAGAGGAACTTAGCAGAAGTTAATATATGCAAATGGATTTTCCCAGATAGATGAAGTAATGTGTATGCCATTGTCTACCATCATCATTCTTTTGATTTGATGTTAAATGTATACTTGTATGATTGTGATTGGATATATTAAAATTGATGACAAAGGGGGGTGTGATTACACCATCATGTATTTCTAATAAAATTAGCTCTCTGGGTCTAACCAGGAGAGATCTGCATGATCAGCAATGAGACTGGACGCGCATTTCTAGTGCTGCGGCCGCACCCTCTTACCATGAAGAGGGAAATTTAACATAATTTGAACACCACAGACAACTGAGTATTAAGTCCAATTTTAGGGCTTATCCTAAAGTGCATTGACAGCCCCAATAAATGTTTCACAATTAAAACATATAAAAGGGGCGAAAGTGGGCATCCTTGTCGGGTACAATTATATAGATATATATTAAAGGATTCATAGAGGTTGCTTTTGATTTTCAATTTGGCAGAGGACACATTGTACAAGGCAAGAATTCTGGAAGAGAAAACAGGGCCAATACATATATTAAATAAGGTATAATATAGAGAGGGCCAGGAGATTATATCAAATGTCTTCTCAGCGCCCATAGAGAACTGGCTTGGTTTTAATTCAGGTTTGCATTGCATTTTAAAGGCCAGAATAACATGCTGCACCATCCTAGCCATTATGTAGGTTAATAGGTTTTTAAGACCCATTCAAATAAATTAAAATGGATCTATGAAATCATGGATCCTCAAGCCATAATGCCAGCATGAATGAGTCTTATTGTTAGACACTGACTTAACTTCCTCCAAGTCTTTGATTGACAATAACCCGAAAGAACTATTCTCCCAATGGTCTGAATGGAATATGTTATAGTTGTGAACATTGTTTCATACACTTCTTTAAATGCATTTCATCTATTCAGACTTCCCCAGCAGAACCTCACTTGCACTAATTTGCTAAATATTTGCTCTAGCCAAAATTGCTTCAAAACGTCACATTTGTTCTATTTCCACAAAAGCATTCAGACCTTAGTGAAAGAATAACCTACAAGCTGTATAACAAGCCATGCTATGCTCTTTGCATAGGGATAATTTCCTTATTTGAATCCCACTGCATTTATATTACTGTGTTTGAACAAAACAATGTGTCAGAAATATTACTGCCATCAATTATATGGAAGGAAATATGTCAACTCATCTTTTGTTTGTAAATAGATTTTTTTTTTAACACACAAACACAGTAGTACATTGCCAATCACCCGGGAACTGGTCTTCTTCCTTCATCAGGTCAATATAATGAGTACATACATTCCTATAGTCTCATTACATATGTACATACTCATTCTCTTTGACCTAATGAAGGCGAATGCTTAGGTCCCAAACGTGTTGTAATAAAAAATTAATTAGGGCTCACAGGCAACGAAGTGATCTGTTTCTACTCTAGTGTGTTTGAAATTATATTAAAAATAAAAGTATATCATTCTATAATGAGACCGTTTCACAAGTGATCCCAGTATGCTTTTGGAAATATTCAGAAAATTCACTGGAAATTCATCTTATGACCTGACGGACATTCTGTGCATGAGTTCAGCAGCACATTGTAAGAGTCTCCCTATGCATCTTATTAGCGATAAAGCCGCAATGTGTCTTTCAGTAACAGTTTCAGTTCTGTTACTCACTGGGTAAAATCACAAATCCAATTGCCAAAGATGACTTATCCAACAAAATCCAAAGGTTCACATAGAATGAAAAGATAGGACAGTTTAAAAAAATGTGCATCATAATGGTATATGTGTGACCAAATGATCTGAAATATTCTGAAAAACGTCTAGATATATGGCAAATATTACATTGAATCATGAATCTATAACATGAACATGCAAGAAGACTACACATGAAGCAGGAGAGCACACTTGAGTTTGAAAAAATATATATGCAATTTTCATTATATCTTTCTCACACATACATCAAACTAACAAGAATAAAAACACTTCAAAGAAAAAACAACATACCGGAGGGGTAGTGCCAACAGTATTATCAAGGAGGCAACCCACCGTCTCAACACATCACAGACCCCCAAAAAGGTGACTTATAATAAACTAGTGAATATACATCTCTGTGTGCTTTCAAGATAACATAATAAGAGCAAAGCCATCGAATACCAAAACAAGAAATGAATGCTGAATACCAATACATACAAAGCATACACAAAAATATTTACAGTGATAATAATAATGTGGCATTAAATACATCTGTGTATCATGAACACCCTATAAAACTCCTATAAAAAGTAAGAAACAAAAGTGACCGGTGCTGTGTGCTGAAACCCCATGTGTATCCTCTAAACCAGCTGGAAGGAGTATGGCACAACTACAAACCTACCAAGACATGGTAACAAGACCTATCAAGAGAACACTAAGTGGAGAACCAGCCAAGAGGCCCATGGTCACTGTGGAGGAGCTGCAGAGATCCACAGCTTAGGTGGGAGAATCTGTCCACACGACAACTATTACCCATTAACTTACTTTCAAGAGTAAAGCCATTTTTTAAAGAAAGAAGTCCCAGTTTGCCACAAGTTATGTAGAGGACACAGCAAACATGTGGAAAAAGGTGCTCTGGTCAGATGAGACCGATGATGACATTTTTGTCCTAAATGCAAAATGCTATGTGTGGCAGAAAACTAAAACTGTACATCTCCTTGAAGACACCATCCCCACTGTGAAACATGGTGGTGGCAGCATCATGCTGTGGGGATACTTTTCTTCAGTAGGGACAGGGAATCTGGTCATGGGAGGATGTAGTTGATGGGAAGATGGATTGATGGATGGTTGATGGAGGGAGCCAAATACAGGGCAATACTAGAGGAAAACCTGATATTGGCTGCAAAAGACTTGAGACTGGGATGGAAATTCACCTTCCAGCAGGAAGCAGGAAACATACAGCCAGAGCCACAATGGAATGGTTTGGATCAAAGCATATTCATGTGTTAGAATGGCCCAGTCAAAGTCAAGACCTAAATCCCATTGAGAATCTGTGGCAAGACTTGAAAATTGCTGTTCACAGACGCTCTCCATCCAATCTAACTGAGCTTCATCTATTTTGAAGAAGAATGGGCAAAAATATCAGCCTCTGGATATGCAAATCTGAGTATTGACTCAGGGGGGCTGAATTCAAATGCACGCCACACTTTCCACATTTTAATTTATTACAAATTTTGAAAACCATGTATCACTTTCTTTTCACTCCACACATACTTGCTACTTTGTGTTTGTCTATTTCATAAAATCCCAATAAGACAAATTTAAGTTTGTGGGTGTAATGTGAAAAAATGGGGAAAATTCAAAGGGTATAAATTTTTAAAGGCACTGTATGCTGTAGGGGGGCAACCCCATGCTGTAGGGGGGCAACACAAGTAGGTGGGATCAGCAATACCATAGCACAAAATACCTTATCTTTTGAACCATATACCACAGTGCAGCTCAGTATGTAGCCCCAAAAGCTGTCCATCTGTTCTAGCCATCAATAGCTGCCATTTTCTGTCCTCCTCCAGATGTCTCTGATTAGATATGGAGCAGGGGACTTAGGAGGTAAGATGTGGGCCACATCAGATGAACTCAGGAGGGCATGCACGCCACTGGCCGGGTACATGAGAACCTAATTTGCACAACATTAATTATTGCTTAGAAAGGATCGCCAAAAACGGAGAGGGGGGGGGTCTGCCTTTATGTAAAGTCCTGTCTAAAGCCTACACTCCAGGAAGATATAAGTGAGGGACATGAACATGTGGAGTCACTGTGGGTAGAAATACATGGAGGAAAGAACAATAATAAAATACTAGTATAAAATACTAGGAGTTTATTATAAACCACCTAATATACCAGAGTCCACAGAAAATCTACTTCTAAACGAAATACATGAGGCAGCAAATCATAATGGAAACAGGTTCTTGGAAATAACCAAAGACAATTACCTTTCCCAACTGGTTCAGGACCCGACTAGAGGGACAGCCATACTGGACTTAGTATTAACCAATAGACCTAACAGAGCAACAGATGTGCAGGGGCACCTTGGAAATAGTGACCATAAAGTAATAAGCTTCAAATTGTCATTCAAAAGAGTGTTTCTGCAGGGAGGAACAAAAGTACCAACACAAAAGTACCAAGTACCAAGCATCCTAATATCTAATTGTAAGAGGTACATACCTTATGGGAACAAAAGGTTAAGGAGCAAGAATAAACCAACGTGGATAAATAGAACAGTAAAGAAAGCAATAAATGACAAAAAGAAAGCATTTAAATCACTAGAACAAGAGGGGAGCAAGGAAGCATTGAAAAACTATAAGGAAAAAAATAGAAGATGTAAAAGACAAATAAAAGCAGCAAAACTAGAGACCGAGAGATTAATTGCCAAAGAGAGTAAAACTAACCCTAAAATGTTTTTCAATTATATAAATAGTAAAAAGTATAAATCTGAAGGTGTCGGCCCCTTACAGAGTAATGGAGTGAGTTGCAGAGAGCGATGAGGAGAAAGCAAAGCTATTAAATATTTTTTTCTCCGCTGTATTCACTGAGGAAAATAAACTGACAGATGAAATGCAGACTATAAAAGTAAATTCCCCATTTAAAGTGCCCTGTCTGACCCAGGAATAAGTACAGCGGCGCCTTAAAAAGATTAAAATAGACAAATCGCCAAGACCGGATGGCATACACCCCCATATCCTAAGAGAATTAAGTAATGTCATAGCCAGTCCCTTATTTCTGATATTTAAGGACTCTATACTGACAGGGAGTTTTCCACAGGATTGGCACATAGCAAATGTGGTGCCAATATTCAAAAAGGGTCCAAAAACAGAGCATGTATACTATAAGCCGGTAAGTTTAACATCTGTCTTGGATAAACTGTTTGAAGGTTTTCTAAGATATGCTATATTGGAGTACCTCAATGAAAAAAAGCAAATAACTCCATATCAGCATGGCTTCATGAGGGATCGGTCATGTCAAACCAATTTAATCAGTTTCTATGAGAAGGTAAGTTCTAGACTTGACCATGGCGAATCAATGGATGTCGTATATCTGGACATTTTCAAAGCATTTGATACTGTACCGCATAAAAGGTTAGTATATAAAACGAGAATACTTGGACTGGGAGAAAATGTCTGTATGTGAGTAAGTAACTGCCTCAGTGATAGAAAACAGAGGGTGGTTATTAACGGTACACACTCAGATTGGGTCACAGTCACTAGTGGGGTACCACAGGGGTCAGTATTAGGCCCTATTCTCTTCAATATATTTATTAATGATCTTGTAGAAGGCTTGCACAGTAAAATATCACTTTTTGCAGATGACACTAAACTGTGTAAAGTAATTAACACAGAAGAGGACAGAAGAGGACTGAAGGCTTAGGCAGATAAGTGGCAGATGAGGTTTAACACTGACAAATGTAAGGTTACACACATATAGTAGGAAGGAATAATGCAAGTCACTAGTACATACTAAATGGTAAAACCCTGGGTAACACTGACATGGAAAAGGACCTAGGACTTTTAGTGAACAGCAAACTAAGTTGTAGAAACCAGTGTCAGACAGCTGCTGCCAAGGCCAGTAAGATAATGGGTTGCATCAAAAGAGGCATAGATGCCTGTGATGAGAACATAGTCCTGCCACTTTACAAGTCACTAGTCAGACCACACATGGAGTACTGTGTTCAGTTCTGGGCTCCTGTAAACAAGGCAGACATAGCAGAGCTGGAAAAGGTTCAGAGGAGGGCAACTAAAGTAATAATTGGAATGGATGGACTACAGTACCCAGAAAAGATTATCAAAATTAGGGTTATTCACTTTTAGAAAAAAGACGACTGAGGGGAGATCTAATAACTATGTATAAATATATCAGGGGTCAGTACAGAGATCTCTCCCATGATCTATTGATCCCCAGGAATGTGACTGTGACTGTGACGAGGGGACATCCTCTGCGCCTGGAGGAAAGAAGGTTTGTACACAAACATAGAAGAGGATTCTTTATGGTAAGAGCAGTGAGACTATGGAACTCTCTACCTGGTGATGGTAAGTTCACTAAAAGAGTTCAAGGGGCCTGGATGTATTTCCGGAGTGTAATAATATTACAGATTATAGTTACTAGAAATGGGTCGTTGATCCAGGTAGTTATTCTGATTGCCTGATTGGAGTCGGGAAGGAATTTTTTCCCCTAAAGTGGGAAAAATTGGCTTCTACCTCACAGGGTTTTTTTGCCTTCCTTTAGATCAACTTGCAGGATAACAGGCCGAACTGGATGGACAGATGTCTTTTTTTCGACCTTATAAACTATGTTACTATGTTACCCAGCCAGCGGCAAAGAGGAAGGCTTGGTTGGCCCCCTGCGAATAGGTCCACCGGGAAAATTCACTTTAAGGTCTATGGCCAATCCACCCCTGACTGTATATGTGTTTGTATATAATGATAAGCACTGGCAATTGTTAATGATATATTGGTTAGCACTGGGGTCCTGGGTTAAAATCTGACCAAGCACAATATCTGCATGATTTTGTATGTTCTCCCCATGTTAGCATGGGTTTCCTCTGGGTACTCCACTTTCCTCCCACACTGCAAAGACATACTGATAAGGGAATCTAGATTGGGAGCTCCACTGGGGACAGTGAGTAATGATAGTGTCTGTATGGGTGGGTTCACATCACGTTTTTGCCATACAGTGGCCTACATCACCATAAAGTGCCACTGTAAAAAAAAACCCTATACGTTAAAAGAAGGCCTTAGATGGATGTCATATACAGATGCCATATAGTGGCATCCATCATCATGGAGTTCCGTTGTAAAAAAAAAAAAAAACAAACAAACATATAAATTACCAGACTCTGGAGGATGGAAAAGCATTCTGTCCTAAGCTTTTGTATCCCCTTTTTTTTAAATAATGTATATGTCAGATGGCAAAAACATGATGTGAACCCACCCTAAAGTACTGTGGAGTACGCCACCGCTGTATAAGTAAATAAAATAAATAAAAGATAAATATAATTGTAGAATTCAGCAACAGGATTATAGGATACAAAGTGTCCAAATGTAGCATGTATGACAGCTTACTCAATATTATATAACCCAATTGGATATACATATATATTGTACATAAAATAGCTGTCACAAATGGAATAAAAAAAATACATATTCACCTATCTTGTATTGATAGCTGCGAAGTTTTACATCATCAACTTGGCTCCAAGCCTTTCCCACCAACTTAAAATATGCAGTATGCAAATGTAGGAAGAAGTGAGCCCAACATACTTATATATAACATATATATACTCTATACATTCTGTATATAAATATGTATAAAAAATATAAAAATCCCAATAAATGTTCAGAAACAATTCAGGTGTTTTGACAGGCCCCTAGAGAACAAGCGGAGTCCAAATGGGAAGAGGTGGTGACTCATTAGAAAGCATAACAGCCACATTTAATCAAACATAAACACGTAAAACACATAAAAATGTAATTTAACCCCTTAAGACATAATCTGTACATGTACAGCATTAATGTGCAGGGTATGTACGGAGCAAGCTCACAACCTGCTAGCAATGAATGGGATGCGATGATGCCAATCCCAGTCATTTAACTCCTCAAATGTTGCTGGCGATAGCAACCATGACATCTGTGGGGTTAGACAGAAGGATTCCCTCTGTCCTCAGATGGAAGCCCCTGCAGGGAAATACTGGGGCTCCAATCAGTTTCCATGATAGCCTAGGGCCTTGTGAAGATTTGTAGGCCTGTCATAGCAAACTGCCTGAAAATCTGTGCCGGAGACACACAATTGCTAAGAGGACTAAAAATTAGAGTTAAAAATTGCTTTAAAAAAGCACAAAAATATAAAAAATTCTAATCAACCCCCTATCCCAATCTTACATATAAAAATAAACAATAGAAATAAACATAACAGGTATTTCCAATTCCAAAAATGTTTATTAAAATATTTTTCCTGCACAGTGAATAGCATTATAGAAAATAAAAAATCACAATGAGTTATTCACATGCCATTTTTGTCACCTTTACCCCACCCCAAAAAATTTGAATAAAAAGTGATCAAAAAGCCAAAATGGGACCAATAAAAAATGCAGCTCAACCTACAAAAAACAAGCAATTCGACCCACAAAAAAACAAGCTTTCACATAGCTTTGTAGATGGAAATGTTTATTTTTTCAAAGGTTTTTTTTTTTTTTCTTTAACCCTTTCACGACCGGAGGTTTTTTCGGTTCTGCATTTTCGTTTTGCGCTCCCTGCCTTCAAACAGCCATAACTGTTTTATTTTTCTGTTCACATAGCTGTATGAGGGCTTGTTTTTTGCGGGACAAGTTGTACTTTCCAACGCCACCATTTAATATTACATATGGTGTAGTGGGAAGCGGGAAAAAAATTCCAAATGGGGTGAAATTGCAAGAAAACCGCTATTCCGCTACAGTTCTACGGGTTTCTTATTTACAGCGTTCGATGTGCTTTAAAACTGACCAGTTACTTTCATTCTACTGGTCAGTACGAATCCGGCAATACCTAATATGTATAGTTTTTCCTGCGTTTAGATGGTGATAAAATAATTAGAAAGTTGCCCTTTTTTTTTTTTTTTTTCCTTGTCATATCTTGACCCATATAACTTTTTGGTATTTATGTGTACAGAGCTGTATGGGGGCTCATTTTTTGCGGGCGGTCTGAAGTTTTTATTGATACCATTCTGGGGTGTGTATGACTTTTTGATCACTTTTTATTTAATTTTTTTTAGAAAAAAAAAGGGACAAAAACTGCGAATCGCCATTTGGACGCTTTTTCCGCCACACAATTCGCCGTATTGAAATTTTTTTTTTTATATTTTAAAAGTACGGGCGTTTTCGGTCAAGGTGATACCCATGATGTCTATATTTATTGTTATTTAGGTATTTATTTTTTACTTATACGGAAAGGGGGGTGATTTGAACTTTTATATCTTTTTTATTTTTTATATATTTTTTAAAATTTTTTTTTAATTTTTCTGTGATTATTTAAAGCTCAAATATCATCTGATCTATTGTGTTTTGTTTTTTTTTCTTTATGAGCAATCATGGATTTACTAGATGCAGTTAAAACCATGAATTGCTCATTTCTTATCCTGGCCTGCCATCTAGTGGCCAGAATAAGAATTGCAGTTTGAAAACTGTAATCCTCACCAGCGAGGATTACAGTTTTCATATGGTGTACAGGACACCCCGATTGGCCAATCGGGGCGTCTGTACACCACCCGGAAGCGTGGGCTTCCGGGTTCAGACGCATCCTGATGCCGTGATCACGTGTGATCACGGCATCAGTAAGGCCCAGGAAGTCTACGCAGACGGAGGTAAGATGCGGCAAGTCTCTGCTGTTAGAAACAGCAGAGACTTGCCGGCCATGACGCCCGCCGCACCCGCGAGCGGGCGTCATGTCCCCGCACCGCCCGCGCGCCGTACATGTACGGCGGCGGTCGGGAAGGGGTTAAAGTAAGACATAATAAAAACTATACAAATTTGTTGTTGCCATAATTATACTTACCTGCAGGGGTCAGTACAGAGATCTCTCCCATGATCTTTTTATCCCAAGGACGGTGACCGTGACGAGGGGACATCCTCTGCCTCTGGAGGAAAGAAGGTTTGTACACAAACATAGAAGAGGATTCTTTACGGTAAGAGCAGTGAGACTATGGAACTCTCTGCCTGAGGAGTGGTGATGGTAAGTTCACTAAAAGAGTTCAAGAGGGGCCTGGATGTATTTCTGGAGTGTAACAATATTACAGGTTATAGTTACTAGAGATGGGTCGTTGATCCAGGGAGTAATTCTGATTGCCTAATTGGAGTCGGGAAGGAATTTTTTCCCCTAAAGTGAGAAAAATTGGCTTCTACCTCACAGGGATTTTTTGCCTTCCTTTGGATCAACTTGCAGGATAACAGGCTGAACTGGATGGACAGATGTCTTTTTTTGGCCTTATAAACTATGTTACTATGTAATAAGGATGTCATGTCTTTTTTAGTGCATGGATTGTTTGGAGCTCCATATCCATTGGGTGCCTGGTGTTTTGTCCATGATCAGAGACATATCCAGTTGCGACCACGGCATCTGTCTGGTCATCTACTGGGAGCACTGAGCACCCAGTGATGGAATGGCTTCTCGGGAGCTGTATTTCTCTTTATTATTTTTCGTTATAACATGGTTATATCAGAAAATAATAGCATTCTTAAGAAAGAATGCAAAAGAATATGGCCATTTACAGGTTAAAAAAAGAACAAAAAACAACTCATCCACTACACATCTCAGGTCCTGCTGAATGTAGATAGAAGAGACTGCTGCAGCGCGATCAAGTAGATGGTGTTTTTTTTTTAACCCATAAACGGCCATATTCTTTTGCATTCTGTCATAAGAATGCTATTATTTTTTATATAACTGTGTTATAACGAAAAATAATAAAGAGAAATTCAGTCACTATTGACTTCAATGGGGTTTGGGTTCGGAGTCAAGTTTGGGTCCCGAACCTGAACTTTTACCTGAAGTTCAGCCTAACCCAAACTTCCACAAGTTCGGTCATCTCTACTTATGACCCCTTTACATGGCCCGATGGAGCAGGCAGTTGTCGGAAAGGAAGCATTTACATGCAGAAATCGTCTCCACTGTATGCAGCTGAGCGATGGCTACTGTGATCACTCGTCTGCATACTACTGCATTGTTTTTGGGCAGCAGATCACTGTTTAAACAGCACAAACATAATTTAGGTGTCCGCATAAACAAATGTTTCACCCGATGAATGACCATTTCGCTCGTTCATCTGGTGATCGGTGGCATCTTTACAGAGGCAGAGTATGGGGAATGAGCATTTATTCCCGATAATCTGCCCAACAAAAGGGCGGTGTAAATCTATTTTAAGAAAATTATGACTGATCCTCAGGATAGATCATCAAAATCAGACTAGTGGGGGACCAACACCTGGCACCCCGGCTGTTTCAGGCAGCAGCCAATGTCAGAGTCTAAATAGAGTACTGAGATGGAAGCAGACAGCTCTGTACACTGTCTATTAGCTGAGCTGCAGTGGCTGACACCAGAAACTACACAGTTTACAGAGTCTTCTTTCGTTCCATAGCTCTGGTACTGCAGCTGCCTGAAACAGCTGATCTCCAGGGGTGCAGGATATCGGACCACCACCAGTCTCAGATTGATGATCCATCCTGATATTTTAACATTAAAGGGAACCTGTCATCACCGAAACACCCCCTGAACTAGAGTAAGTGTTGTATAGTGTAAGTGATGCTGAATCCGAATATGTAAGTTTTATCTTCATACTCACTTCCGTTACGACGCTGTGCTCCCACAAACCTGGAGTAAAATGCACTCACTGGACTCTTCTTTGAGTCCTCTCCATTATGTGAGTGAGCATTGGAGTCCAGTGAGCGCATTTTACTGCAGGTTTGTCAGAGCACAGCGTCAGAATGCAAGTGAGCACGAAGATAAAAATTACATATTCGGATTCAGCATCACTTACACTATACAACGCTTACTCTAGTTCAGGGGGTGTTTCGGAGATGACAGGTTCCCTTTAAGTGTTGCATATAATAATTGAATTTTGTGCATTGTTGTCATTTATAATTACTCACAAGGTAAAGCCAATAGAGGGGACAGAACCTGGTTAAAAACACCATACATTATATACACTTGTGTGTGTTTTATTTCCTGCTTTTTCATCTAAAATCCATGATTGTAAGTTTTATCTTAACAATTATACAATAAGTAGAGCTCCACACAGAGATGTCATAAGTGACAAGATTGTGCGGAATTAAGAGGCTGTTAATCCAACATGTTTTCAATGGCCAGAAGCACTGAAGATAGGACACGCAGAAGACAGGCTATAATAATTGCTGCGTGCCCTGAGAGATGGCAGCAAGGCCAAAGCATTTCTGGCTCCATGCTAGCATATATTCTAATTATTAGAGAAAAAAACACGTGTAGAGCCCAAGTGTTAATCAGTCTCTCTGAGACTTTGGTTTTATGATCTTAGCAATGATTTACAGAATATCTCTTTTTCCTCTTCTTAAAGCTGTTATCCTGGAATAAAAAGAAATGATTGAAAGTCATTATTATGCAAGATTTCTCAAAGAATGCAAGCTGTGATCATATCCCCAAAGCATATGACTGGGGACAAAAAGAATACATATCGAAAAGATTAGCAATTGACAAAAAGAAAACAAAGGCGTACAGACCAGAGAACTACTCTAATATCCTATCACCAGCTCAAACATATAAAACCTGTTTACTGTACACAAATATGTTATTATATGCTCTCTATGATTAATATCTTGTGTGGCAGTCCTATATTGATAGTGAGACCATTTTTTGTTTACCGCTGTTGTGAGGGGAAGCTGTACTGCTAATTGTACAGAACAAGAATTAGCATAACAGTATGGCATCTCTTTTGTTCTCCTGAGAGGCCTAGATAAAATGTCCACATAAGAGCATGGCACTTATCAGTGTAATATGTGATGGTCTAATAGAGTCACTCACCCCCTTCCCTCTCTGGTCGCAGTGAATGGTCTGACTGAGGAAGTCAAGCAAGACTGTTTGACATGCTAATAGTCCACACAAAGGAGAAAGTTAAAAGAGCCTGGACAGGAAGTAGAATACATGAAGTGACTTCAAATAATTATATCCAGAAAACTATCCACCCATTTAAAAAAATATATATACAATATTCACTTGTGGACTGTTAATATAAAAAAATGTTGCCCGATTATAGTGGTCCTTTAATGCCTCTTTATGGAAACATACAGTGGGGTAGTAAGCAGTCACCTTGGTACAGTAGTTATCACAGCCATGTGATCACCAGTGGACGGGCACCTGGAAGTGACCACCCTTCTCAAATGGCTGGAACTGGAGAAACCTCAAATCTTGGCCATTTCACCCTTTGATTGCCACAATCAATATTATCTGTGGCATAATCATAGGGAATCATCCATGTTCTTAAAGTGTAACTGCCATTTGTTTTTGTTTTTTGGTAAATGTTTAGGGCAAGTAATAATAAACATTTATCTAATATATAAAGCTGAGTGTATGTGTATACCGTATGTGTGTGTGTGTGTATGTCCGCTAAAGGAATCCGCATCGTCGCAGCTACAATCATGAAATTTGGCACACAGGTACATCAGGTGTCCGGGAAGGTTTTAGAACAGGTCTCAGCTCTCCAGGATGTACCGTTCCTGAGATATTCCCAAAAAATGCATTAGCCAATAGAATCCTGGTCACATGACCCTTATCAGCCAATAGAAGCTCACAGGCAGTTAGTCTCCACACACACCAGGTTTCCATAACAACCTAGCCAGTTCACTGCTGTAGGTCTGCTTTAAAGGGGCAGAGCGCTGTGGATGACACTGTTAAAGGAGTATTCCGGTTACCATAAATATAACTCATGTTTTAGACTAACTGATCATCAATCATTACCTCATATAATGTAAATTTCACATATTTACCGTTCAGTAGTAATAATGTTTTCTTCAACTGCTACCCACTGTGTTTCCTCCTAAATTACTATGGCATCGACCTGTAATTTAGGCCACCCTCAAAAGAAGGACTTAAAAGCCCCACTCCCAGGTCCCACTAAGCCATGCCCCCGACTCAGTCATGCCACGCCCCTTCCACTCCTCATCTGACCAGGATTGAAAAAATGAAGGTAAAAATCTTCTGTCAGCTGCAGGGGAAGGGAGGGTGAATTTCTCCCATGCAGCTCATGCTCAGACTGCACAGTGCTGCTTTCTGAGAGTGAGCTGTTCAAAAGGACATCCCTGTTTCCATCCAGGCCCTGCGCATGACAGAGGACAGGGAGTCTGAAAGTTCAGCCTTCCCCCAACGTGAAGCCATGCCACCAATCCCCATGAAGCCAAACCCCTAAACACGAGGCCACACCCCCTGGTTCCATGAAGACACGGAGGAGAAGCTGTCTGAGCGTGAGCTACTGAAAGGGTGCACATCCCTGTGTCTGTCCAGGCCTTGCGCTGGACGGTGGACAGGGAGTCTGAAAGCCAGACTGTCCAGCCTAAAACCGTACCTCTGGTCACCCTAGGGGCAGGCTGATGTTAGGGTGGCCAGATGTCCTGCTTTAGGCTGGACAGTCCGGTTTTATGGCTCCCTGCCCTCCATCCGACACAGTGCCTGGACGGACGCAGGGATGTCCACCCTTTCAGTAGCTCACGCTCAGACAGCTTCTCCTCCGTGTCTTCAGCCAGGGGGCGTTGACTCATGTTAAGTGGTGTGGCTTCATGGGGACCGGGGGCGCTGCTTCAAGTTTGGGGGAATGACCAGTGAGGTCCGGCTTTCTGGGCTGAAGACAGTGGCCACCCTAGCTGCTATGGAGGTCACAGTTAAAGGGGAGGGCGCTGTGGATGTTTCTGTTAAGGTGTGGGCTGCTGTGGAGGTCACTGTTAAAGGGACGGGCACTGTAGAGGTCACTCTCGATATCTTTTAACACACACAAACATTAAATGAAATAGATTTAATATACCCGGGTCCTTCAGCTAGGTCAATATACTTTATTTATTGATTTTGTATTTATTAATGTAAAAAATGTCATTGAATATGGCTTTTGGCAGTTAGCTGTCTGTCTACAATGTTCAGCACAGTACTGAATATTGTAGACGTTCTATGCTCACTGCCCTGCCCTTACTGCCCCTCATATATATATATATATATTTATATATATATATATATATATATATATATATTACACATACACACACAGTCTACTGCCCTGTCTGACATCAGATACAGGAGATCACTGCGGTAATTAATGTGTGCCAATGGAGGCAGACCACGCAGCTTCTATGGAGACCCTGGAGCTGACAAAAGGCCCTACCCGCTAATTACATTTAAAGCAGGCTTCCCTCCAGAATTGTGTAGATCCCAGGTTATGAAGGTACAGCTGCCAGGACCGATGATGACATCATTCTCATCATTACAGGTCCTGCACCATCTAGTAAAGGAGCTACACAGAGAATGGTGTGGTTCCAAGGTTAGGAAGGTTCAGCTGCCAGAACCTGTGATGACATTATCACATGTCCTTCAACCCCTGACAGCACAGTGACCATAATGTATAACTGTCCACATATATCTATACACACTGCATCTTTTATACCCCATACCTCACATATCAGTACACTGCTGTGTGTGTTTATATATATATATATATATATATATATATATACATATATATACAGGGGCGTAGCTATAGCCTCGTTGGCCCTGTTGCAAGAGTTCAGCTTGGGCCCCCCTTCCCTCAGTGCTTTGTGCATCTTCTTATGAGGCACAAGGGTCTTTGGGCCTCCTCAGGCTCCTGGGCCCAGTAGCGACTGCTACCTCTGCACCCCCTATAGCTACGCCCCTGTACATATATATATATATATATATATATATATATATATACAGTGGAGGAAATAAGTATTTGATCCCCCACTGACTTTTAAAGTTTTAATACTAAAAAATAAATTAAACGTCTCATAATTTTATGCCAGCTTTATTTTAACAGTGCCACATAGAATATCAAAAGAAAAACGGAGAAAATTACATGAAATGAGAAATAAAAAATAATTTGCATTTCTTTGAGGGAAATAAGTATTTGATCCCCTAGTAAAACCATGACTAATGTTGGCTCCCACAGACTACTGACACCCCCTAATCACAGTGAAGTCGTTACCTGGATGAGAGACACCTGTCCCAAATTGTCACCTGTATAAAAGGCCACCTGCCAACAGTCTCAGTGACACTCCAACATCTCCACCATGGGCAATACTAAAGAGCTGTCTAAAGATGTCAGGGACAAAATTGTTGACCTACACAAGGCTGGAATGGGCTACAAAGCCATAAGTAAGAAGCTGGATGAGAAGGTGACAACTGTTGGTACAATTATTCGGAAGTGGAAGAAGTACATTACTGTCAATCGACCCAGGCCTGGAGCTCCATGCAAGATATCACCTCGTGGAGTCTCATTGATCATGAGAAAGTCTAAAAATCAGCCAAGAACTACACGGGAGGAGCTGAGTAATGATCTCAAGGCAGCTGGGACCACAGTCTCCAAAAAAAACATTGGTAATACACTGAGACGTAATGCCTTGTTGATGCCAGAGGTCAGAGGAGAATGGGCAGACTGGTTCGAGCTGATAGAAAGGCAACAGTGACTCAAATTGCCACCCGTTACAACCAAGGTAGGCAGAAGAGCATCTCTGAACGCACAGTACGTCGAACTTTGAGGCAGATGGGCTACAGCAGCAGAAGACCACACCGGGTGCCACTCCTTTCAGCTAAGAACAGGAAACTGAGGCTACAATTTGCACAAGCTCATCGAAATTGGACAGTAGAAGATTGGAAAAACGTTGCCTGGTCTGATGAGTCTCGATTTCTGCTGCGACATTCGGATGGTAGGGTCAGAATTTGGCGTCAACAACATGAAAGCATGGATCCATCCTGCCTTGTATCAACGGTTCAAGCTGGTGGTGGTGGTGTCATGGTGTGGGGAATATTTTCTTGGCACTCTTTGGGCCCCTTGGTACCAATTGAGCATCGTTGCAATGCCACAGCCTACCTGAGTATTGTTGCTGACCATGTCCATCCCTTTATGACCACAATGTACCCAACATCTGATGGCTACTTTCAGCAGGATAATGCGCCATGTCATAATGCTGGAATCATCTCAGACTGGTTTCTTGAACATGACAATGAGTTCACTGTACTCAAATGGCCTCCACAGTCACCAGATCTCAATCCAATAGAGCATCTTTGGGATGTGGTGGAATGGGAGATTCGCATCATGGATGTGCAGCCGACAAATCTGCGGCAACTGTGTGATGCCATCATGTCAATATGGACCAAAATCTCTGAGGAATGCTTCCAGCACCTTGTTGAATCTATGCCACGAAGAATTGAGGCAGTTCTGAAGGCAAAAGGGGGTCCAACCCGTTACTAGCATGGTGTACCTAATAAAGTGGCCGGTGAGTGTATATATATATATATATTTTATAATAGATGCAGTGGTTACAGATATATAGTATATACAGCAGAGTACTGATAAGTACAAGATGTAATTTGTACCTCACATTTCAGTACACTGCTATATATACCATATATCTGTAAACACTGCATCTGTTATACCTCTTACTATGCAACCATCTACAACATATGACCCTGTGACATCACACCACCTTTTACCCACCCCATTCTACCTTCTACCAGAAGGCTCTTTCCCTCCAACTTCAGCCTCAATGCTTCTGTCCTGCAAGTCCCAAACAGAGATGAGACATTTAAATGGGGACAGGGCTGCTGACAGTGAAGGAGGGGTTGTCAGGGGATAATAATCCTGGATATTTGGAACTTCATGATGGTATTTATTTAGCAGAGGTATTTTGGGCTGCACACCGGTATCAGATGCTGTTTGGAGGTAGTTTGGGTTTCATGATGGTATCAGATGCTGCTGTGGAGGTATTTTAAAGATTTATCATACGGTAGTATGTGTTGCAGTTGCTGAGGGTAAAGTATGTCCCTGATCATGTTATTAGGCATTTTTTTGTTCATCTTTTTATTTTCTTTCTTGCTTTGATGGTTTACATAACATGATATGACATGACCAAATAAAATAAAACTCACCTCCTCAGTGTGCATTGCGCACCATTATTTTTAAGCAATATCATATGTTGCTGGTGGGGTTTGTGTGCCAGGGCTCTTTTGTAATTTCAATCTGGCCTGATGGCACACTATATAACACAGCAAGCACTTTCATTGTCAATACAGACAAAACTGAACTGAACCAAACGGAGTGGACCAGAATGCCTTCTGTTCTGTTTGGTTACGTCCCCATCACGGACAGAATAATGCTGTAAGCAGCGTTTTTCTGTCTGCCATGTGGTGCTGAGCAAGACGGATCCATCATGATATGCAATGTAATTTCAATGGTGGCGGATCCGTTTTCTCAGACACAAAAGGAAATGGATCTGTCCTCCATTGACTTACAATGGTTTTAGAGGCAGATCCGTCTTGGCTATTTTTAGAGATAGTACAACCAGATCCATTCAGAGCAAATGTATTATTAAGACGGAAGTGTTTTTGCTAATCCTTAACGGATCCAGAAAAAACGCTGGTGTGAAAGTAGCCTTACATATATTGGATGCTGCATACTTCACTCATACATGGAACATACTGTTAACATTACACACCTATCACTAACACTGCAATTATCAGATACAACATGTAAGTCACAATTTTATATTGACCAGTTTTCTCACTGAATCTTGGGAAGCAGAATCTCTGCAGGATATAGCTATCGGGTCCGTCTACTGCCTCTTTTTGTGGGATTAAAACCTCACTGTCTAGCTGCTATCTTGCTGGGCTCCCTTTAGGATGCTGCACAGGCAGTATGTCCACCCATGATATGGCTCATTCTAAAGATACATAGCACTTTACCTCCCTTTTTTAAGGAAAATCTCATCTCATGATATTCTAACACCTATCGCTTCGTTTTAGTAGAATTCTTCCTTTGTGTAGGATTTGCCTGAGGCAGCGAAGATCTGTATGTACCTCATACTCCCATAAATGCAGAAGAACTCTTAGTCTAGTGGGAAATGGTAGTCTGTTTTACAGTGATCTCTGCTATTATCCGCACTGTAAAATGTCAACTTGATGGATTGGTAATTCTGTGATCAACATATTTCCAACAAAAATGCTTGTCATATCATCATATAAAAATCAGATGCCAGATAAAGAAATCAAATTGCAAATTGTTTTCAAAATTGGGTTAAATATGAAGGCATAGAGATACAAATTAAAGGTTTAATTTACTGAAATCAATGCAATGCAAATGTGATCTGTAACCCGAGCGCTCAATAATATAATAATGACATTGCTTTTTTTAAAGGTACTTATTAGCTATACTCTTGTTATTTTTAGCTCTTAAATGATGGTGCACTTATGCCTAAATTAATATGATAAGATCAATTTTGCTTCTTAAGAATAAAAGCATAAAATCTTATAAAGTGATGCAGAAAAAAACTGATCTGAAAACACAAATGACCAATGAAGCCTGTTTATGTCAATATATATTTAATGGCAAATGACCTTATTGTTTATTTCACTTTAATGAGATATCCAAAAAAAAAAAAAAGGTGGCTCCACTATATCACATGTGCATAGATCAATGCACGGATCAGCCCAGATGCCTATCAGGGAAATAATGTGTTAATGGAAACATCCTCACTTTATTAGGCTTCATGCACACGATTGTACACATTTAGTGGTCCACCAAATGCAAAATACAGATCATGTCCATGGTTTTTTTTTTTTGCAGATTCATTGACTTCAATGGGTCCGTGGCCAACATTTTACGGCCAAGTATAGGACGCGTTCTTTTTGTGGAATGGAAATATGCCCATGCATACCTCCCAACTTTGTAAACGAACAAAGAGGGAAACATTGCGCGGTGCGCACCGCTGCAAATCTTTCCAGCACCAGGCCACACATCTAACTCCGCCCAAAACATAACTATACACCTAATCCCACCCAGTCCTCTTTGGCCCCTTGCAGATGAGCGTGACACACGCACGTCTCCCACAACGCATCTACTGGCCTGAACTCCTGGCACGGACAGGGATCACATAGCATTATATTGATTTATGATGCTATGTAACCCTTACAGTTCTGGAATGTAATGGATAACACTAACAGCATTATGTCAGTGCTATGTGACCCGTCAGTGCCAGGAGTTCAGGCCAGTAGATGCGTCACGCTCCTCTGCAAGGGGGCTTACTACCCCACATAGTAATTATTCCCCAGTTATGTGTCCCTATTAATATGCCCAGCTGTGTCCCCAGTAATATGCTTACATTGTGCCCCCAGTTATATATCCTATGTACCCCCAGTAATATGCCCATAGTGTGCCCCAATAATATGCCCTGTTATGTGCCCCCAGTAATATGTCCACATTGTGCCTCTCAAAGAAAGTAAAAAAAAATAAACACCACATACTTACCTTCTTCGTAGCAGCAGCAGGATATCGGCTGCTCTAGTCTGTGGAGGGGGCGGCTGTAGGCAGAGACAGCTGCCAGAAAATGGGACATACCTCCCCCATACCGGGGAAGCCACTGCAATCCGGGACTGTCCCGCCGGATTCGGGACCGCTGAGAGGTATGTCCGCTAAAGATAGAACATGTCCTTTTCTTGTTCATTTTGCAGACAAGAATAGTAATTTCTAGTGATAAGAGTGAGAAAAATGCAGATTGCATGAAGATGTGTCTGTATTTTGCAGATCTGTGCTTTGCTTAATGTGAGATCTAAATCTAATCATAGCCTCTGTGTGGTAGTTTCATAGGTGTACAATCATATATGGTATTCATTTAGGTTACTATGTCGCTTGAAATTGTGCTGTAATGTCAGTAATATTGGTAGTACTCTATCACCCGCTGTGTACTGCATACAGTGCGGGCCAAAAAGGTGAACTGGTGATTACTCCATCAATCACATTATTTCAATAGCATGTCACATATTATAAGTGTATATAGGGGGATCTCAACAAAGATTAGTTGTTTCTGTCGCCCATCCGCGTCTTGTGTGTACTCATGGCAATTTCAGGGACTCCACACATGCGCAGTTCAAGTCTTTGGACACTGATCTCTTGTAACTATAATCCATTGTCAGGCAGGTAGATGCTCAATAATATTCGTATGTGACTCTAGACATGTTTTAGAGACATTCTACGAAGGAAGGCAACTAGGGTGATTTAATCTGAACAGGTTATTCCTGGCTTTCTTAAAGGGGTTATCCCATGAATAACGTAAAACATGAAAATCAGACATCATACAGTAGATGACAACCTCTTTCTAACAAAGCTAGAACCAGCCCTGTACCTCACATGGATCCAGAGATCTTCACATTCATTGCTCAATTGTTCTGTTAGATTTATTTCAATCTGTCATTTTAGAGGACATGTCCTTTCTGCTGCAGCTGGTAGCAGTTGGATTATAGAAGTGAGCATATGCTTCTGGCTCAGTAAGCAGGACAGAGAAATTAGAAAAGGACCAAACAGCAGGTGGCGCTATACAGATAGCGTTCATTGAATAACTCAGTAGCTATAATACATTTTTCATTAAGGTATATACAATTACAAAAGTATTTAGATCCAGGTGCTGGTTTGAAAATGTTTGAATATTTTTTGTGGGACAATCCCTTTAAATAATCTCTTCATGTTACATAAGATAGCCAGAACTGGGTTAATGTGTTTCCCGCACTCAAATTAAATATTAAATGAATACTGATAAAAACAAATCCACATCCACCAAAAACATAAATGCTTCCCCTATTTAATTTTTATCATATTTGTTCTGAATATTTGTTTACATAGACACATAGATGTGGTTCACATGATTAACTGTTTCTTTTGTTGATCCAAGGCTCCGTTCCTGAATTTTGAGACTTTTCTTAACATGCAAATTAGGCATTTGGTGCAACGTGGTGTGACATTGTCGCTCATTTGGTGCCCAAGCTCCACTTCTTTCTGTGGCTAGTCCCTCCCTAGCTGATTTGATTGACAGGGCCAGGCAGTGGCAAACTAACGAGGGAGAGGCTGGCCAATGAAAGGGGCAGAGTTTGGGGCAACAATGGTGATGTCCTCATTGCACCAAAGGCCTAATTTGCATGTTAAGAAAAAGTATCATAACTCGGGAACGGAGCCTCGGATCAGCAAAAGAAAAAAACTGCAGTTTAATCAGGTGAATAACATGGTCCATCCCATGATAAAATTCAATAATCTGGCATCTAGCATTGTTATGCCAAATCTTAAGAAACTTTCAAAATAGATCTCTCTAACTTATTTTTAACTCTACTAAAATACAGACATATGTCCAACCCTCAAACTCCCAGTCAATATTCCCTTTTTACTAGATGATGCTGAGTCCTTCAGCTCTACTGCTAACCAATATTCTGCCATATATGATCATTAGAAGCGGCAGGGGTACCATGCTTGGGTGTGCCTACATGCTGGCTGGCGTGTCAATGAACTTATTGATTTTATTATTTTATCATTATATACAGGTGTTTCTGGTAATTCATTGAACGGTCATTGATATTTATTTTATTGCTTTATGATTTACAGGAATTTTTAAATAATTTTTGTGATTTGAATAACTTGACTATATCCATCGTTTAGATATTATTTTTCTTTGATTTATACAATGAAGAAATATCCTAGAACTGTGTAATCTAGAGAGCAGATCCATTATTTTATTTCCATTGATTTTATTTTAGCTTTGCAGGAAAGCTTAAAAACAAAACATACAGTATGCCACTGTGCATCAACATATATTTATACATAATATAGGTATGCTCACATGTCTTTAAAGGGGCTCTATGGGAATTAAAGTGAAAATACTGTATTATATTCCAAAATACATCTCATTAGTTATAATGGGTAGCTTTGTCTGGGGAGCAATCATTTAGTATAAATAAAATGGCAGCCATCCTATTAGTACACAGAAAACCTGTCCTAATCACATGGGAGGACAAGTTACTTCACAATACTGAGATAAAGAGCTGCCTCACCCCCCTCTCTGCTCTGCTTGTCAGGGATTATGATCCTGAATACAGCTGATAAGATCTTCTACTGAATCTCTGTGGGAATGGAGTTCATAAGGAGACATGAAATACAGAGAGGACTGACAGGACAGACTGTGGTAATGGAGACTTCATACAAATGCTGCTGCTCATTATCCACAGAGATTCAGCTGTATTCAGGATCATAATCCCTGACAAGCAGAGCAGAGAGGATGAGGCAGATCTTTAGCTCAGTGTTGAGAAGTAACTTGTACTCCTGTGTTATTAGGACAGGTTTTCTGTGTACTAATAGGATGGCGGCTATTTTATTTCTCCTGATGATTTCTTCCTAAACAAAACAAGCTATTATATCTAATGAAAGGTATTTTGGAGTATATTTATAATAAAGTAATAGTTAAATATTTTAATTCTCTTAATTCTTGGAGAACCCCGTTAATGATGGATGCATGCACATATATGTGTTCTTAAAGGGGTATTCTGTTAAATAAAAACGGATAAAGCATAACTAACTAATCATAGTTGGATGACTGCTTGGACTCCCACTTGTCCAGAGAACTGGAATCCTCTGTCCTGGTTGAGCATGCACCCTCCTGCTTCATTCATTCTATATGGGACTGTCGAGAATAGCTGAGTGCTAGTTACATATCCTGATAGAAAGGAAGTGATCAATACTATGTTATATGAGTGAAAGTTAGACATGTCATAAATAACAAAGACCTTCTGAATAATCACAGGTCTCCTCATTGTGCTATTAGTACTGAATCACTTCTTATATATTTTATCTTATTATTGTTTCATTGCTATCTTGCTGGTAGTTCCACCAGCTAGTCAAAAAATATTTATATTGGCGCCTATCTATGGTACTTTTTTGGGTTTGGTCTATTCCAGACTAAACCTTTCCTCCTATCACTTTTATTGAATATCAGCACAGTGATTCAGGATGGGATTCCTAGATCAAACTTCACACAGGCAGAATCTGAACAAATAGGTTTCATGGAATTTTTACTGGTAGCGCAGGGTCAACCACCGATCTCCCTTGTCCCCTATTTCTGGACTAGGAGTATGATGTTCTGCCTACATGCAAATCACTGCTGCTGGCCAATTGCATCATATCTGCAGTGACTAACCACTGATTGTCTGGAAGCAGTGAAGTCCATGTAGACAGCTCCTCATACTTCCAGTACAGGGACCAGGAACGGAGGAGAAGGGAAAGAGGTGGTAAACCTGGATTTTTTTTTAAAAAACTTTTTTGCACCATGCCCACACATCTCAACAGGGATTCTCAGACTCTGATAACCCCTTTCACATATTACGTGAAAACATTAATTGACAGCTGTAATGGTTGATCCCAACCATTTAACCCACTGATTGATGTGGTCAATACTATACTATACATATCTGACATATGGGTAAAAATTCTTTGATCATGACATCCTGCTTCCTCTGAAATGATCGAAGGGCTGGCCCGATATACAGTTAGGACATAGACTGTCTTTTCATATTGCTTCACAATACTGGTGAATAAATATATCTTCAATATAGCACAGTAAAGATAAGAAATTACTGCACCATGGTGTTCGGTATGCCATTTTTCTTTAGAGGGAATAGATCCTCCTCCAGACACTGCATCTAAATGTCTTTTTTAAATTGACCTCCAGAGCTCAGTGCAAAAGTATAGTAACTGTTCTCACCTTTTCCTGAACATTGTCATACCCTCCAAGATTTGAAAATGGGAAAAGCACAGCTCCTGCTGCAGTTCAGTGATGCGCATAATGTACTGCTGAAGAGGTCACAGACTTTAATGTTAACTTAATATTGTGTGTCTGCCACATATGGTCAAATACAGTCCCTCAGTTGTCCTCCCATAGAGAACTGTCTACATATACAGTAAGCTAGTACATAGACACAGGATCAGACTTACCTACAAGAACAGAATGTTTTAGGAGTCCCTAAACAGGGCAAATTAGTCTTTAAGAGGGGATGTCCTTCCCGTCAAGGGAGAGAGGTGTTGGGGATTTGTTCCTGATAACTGAGCCAATTCTCAGCTTATTAAAAGAGATTTAAGATTTGTTTGCTCCTCTGGTCTGTATTTGAGCATCCAGGACAACAATGGTGACCATAAGAGGACATACAGAAAGTTCACTGGGTAAGAACTGATAGTACCAGTTACATATTTCCACAACATAGACCAATAGCTAACATGCACAACAATAAAACCCTCAGTATGTATGCTTGAAATAATTAAACCTGCTATGGAGTATATTAATCATCATTTACTCCAATTTAGATGAAGTGAAGTCAAAAGAAACACTAAGGTCGTAGAATGCATAGACACTGAAAAAAATGGCAGTAACTCCTGTCACCAGCTGCCAGATTCTGTCCAGTGTCACACTTTCCCTACATGGGCATTATCTGTAGATACCAAAAATATTCTTGTACCGTAAACCTTGTGATGAGTGCTTGGAGGTATATGCAAGGCAGAAGAAGTTCTTTCAGTAGAGTCGTTGTATCAGTACCCATAGAGGAGCTCTGACCAGTAACACACTCACGTACTTCACCCAGTCCTCTGAAGCCAACATCTATGTCACTGAACTCTGTTTTCCAATGCATTTCGGAAAGTTAGGTTTCCTTCCAGCTTCCAACAATAACACCGGATTAAAGAAAGTGCGATTATGGGGCCCATGGCATATGAGGGGTTAAATGTCTGCCATTAGATCCAAGTGTCAGCTGTTTAAAATAGCAGAAACCCATCGGCTATGGAGCCTGCTGTGCTTGCAAGCAGGCACCATCTTTAAAAACCCTACTTCTGCTATAAATGTACAGCACTGGTCAGGAATGGGTTAGTTATCTGGGATAATCCATTTAAAAAAAAGAAAAATCTTTTTTGACTGTTTGACTAACCACCATGGCCCACTTTATTAAGCTTTACATATTGGATTTCAAGTAGATTTAGCAGCATCCTAAAAAATAAGTGACTAGAGATGAGCGAGCACTAAAATGCTCGGGTGCTCGTTATTCGAGACAAACTTTTCCCGATGCTCGGGTGCTTGTTTCGAGTAACGAACCCCATTGAAGTCAATGGGAGACTCGAGCATTTTTGCAGGGGACCAAGGCTCTGCCTAGGGAAGGTTGGGTGAAAACCTGGAAACCTCAGAAAATGGTGGAAACACCACGGAAATGGACAGGAAACAGCAGGGGCAGCATGCATGGATGCCTCTGAGGCTGCCTAATCCCACCATTAACCCAAATTCTCCTGCAACAGCCTGGTGGTTACCCTCATGGCAATTGTGCTCACCCAGACCAAGAAAGGCGAGGCACATGCCCATCACATGTTAGGGAAGCACCCAACTAGGTGCAATGAAGGTCCATCACCCATGCCCATGCTGGCACTGCTCTCCTATCCCCAGCCACACGATGCAGGCATAAGCCTGACACAGCATGGCGGTGACACCAACAAGTGACCAAGTTAGATGAGGTAGCAGGTGAGCCACCCAAAAATTTAGCCTGACGCAGCATGGCAGTGACAACAGAGTGAGCGAGTGACACTGCGGGAGCAGGCGAACCACATAAACATTTTTCGTGGCCCTGTATGGCGGCGGTGACAACAGAGTGACTGAGTTAGTATGCAGTAGCTGGTGAAGCACCCAAAAATTTAGCCTGACACAGCATGGTGGTTACACCACCAATGACTTTGTCCGACTGAGAATGCAGTGAAATGGCCTTTTTTCTTTTCGGAATACATAAAGTCGACCCTCAGCAAAAAAATTTTTTTTTAAATGTCGGTACTTGCGCCTCCTGAAAAATTGTTTTGGACTGTCTGTTTGACGCTCCTGAAACATTGTTTTACACTGTCTGCAGTTGACACTGCGGAAAAACTGTTTGGAGAGAGGGCCTGTAGGTGACCTCCGGAAAAATTGTTTGGAGAGAGGTGTGGGGCCTCGGAAGAGAGAGG